>JAGKTK010021423.1:0-19239 GCA_018397895.1 Paralithodes camtschaticus | reverse complement strand
GTGATCATTTTCATGCCTAAATAAGACCCAGAACGTAAAACAAGTATCTATCCCTGAAAGGGCATGAACAGAGCTTTCGAATGACACCATAACGATCCTTGTATGATGGATAGTTTTCTTGCAATAACCGTGCAACGCGAGTGCAAAAAGCAGGTATTTCGGTACTTTCCCCATATAATTGAGTAAGTAGCGAGTGAGAGAGGGAGGAGGGAGCTGAGATTCGTGTCAGTAGGTTCGCCGCGGTGGTCTGGAGCAGTCATACGCTCGCTAGTCTCCTGCCACCACTTGTCTCTCTCTCTCAGCAACATTACGTGCTGAAATTGCCACTCGAGTTATGTCGAGCGCCGCTAGTTAGTCCAGATTTTTTTAACTCGACTTATGTGGTGAGCCGCTAATAAGGGGTTAAGTGAGGGAATTTCAGGCGAATTAAAATTAAGTACAGGGACATCTTGATTTATTTCATCTAAGGTTGAGTTGGTGGAGAAAATATCCGCAAGAAGGTTAGCTTTACCTCGTGGGTCACTTACAAGATTGCCAGTCGGAGATTTTAATGGTGGAATGGATGAAGCAGTAGTGAAGTTGGATTTGAATGAGTTAAGAGTAGACCAAAATATTTTGTTATCATTTGGATTATTTAGAAGTTTATTTGCCTGCTTATGGAGAAAGTTTGATTTAGTTAGGTTTAATACAGTTTTGGCATGATTTCTGATGTTTCTAAAGTAATTAAAGGCTTCATGAGTTTTTGATCTTGTGTATGCATTGTATTGCTTTTTGTTCAGTTACTCTAGCACAATTATGGTCAAACCATTTAGGTGAATTAGATATTTTACTGTACTTTTGATGAGGAATAAAAGTTTCCATTCCAATTTTTACAAAATCTTGTATGTGGCTCAAGGTGGAGTGTGCATCATTAGAAAAGAAAGAGGTCCAGGGAATATCAATAAAGAAACCTTGAAGACCCTCCCAGTCTGCCCAATCGTAATGCCATTTAGTCACCAAAACAGGTTCAGAGTGGGAAGGTGTGGTAGGTGATAGACAGGTGGCCTGTATCAGACAGTGATCAGAAGATTCCGCCTCCAGACGAATCCTTAATGTGCAGAGTAGTTCACAAACCACGCGACGGGGTGTGGTTTCGATGATAGCGCCATTGTGGCGCCACCGGCACAAGTGTGGTACAACCAATTGAAGACGTGGTACGAGAACCCGGTGTCACTCCCGATCTCGTACTTCCACTTAGACACGATTGGCAACCTCAAGACCTCGCTAACTTTTGCCTTGTGGACGTTCAGAAGGCTAAATGGATAAATAAATTTGGGAGAGCGTGACTCACAAGTTGATTAATCAGTATACTACCTCAACCCAAAGACAGTACCAATCACATTGGAAGGCATTTACTACCTGAATCACAGAAACTGACCAACAACAGTCCTCAGTGGCTTTAATATTTAAATATTTGAATTATCTTTTCGAAAGTAGATCTTTGTCAGTTATCACATGAAGGAATCACTATCACATGAAGGAATCACCTGACCGCTATTAGAAAGCATTTTGTTTTTATTTAACTGGCCTTTCCATACCTGAGGCAGAGAAGAAGGGGTTCATGCGTGCATGCTTCCGGCTTCGTCCCCCACCGCGCCAACTCATGCCCACCTGGTCTCTTGATCTAGCCCTCACATACTATTGTTGTAATAGAGTACCAAGATAAATACTTGTTATTTTTTTGGGAATAATCAGAAGTACATTAATGTTGTACCTTTATTTTATGATGAAATAATGTACATATTATGCCATATTCTATATGTATAGTATATGTGTGCCGTAATCTACTGTTCTATAAAACGTAAGGATTACAGCACTTCAGTCTTTACTTTAAGAACGCTATATGTACCTTCTTTAACCTTTTTATATTAAACTAGATCTGAATTTTGAGTGTTTTTCTCGACCTTGGTAATTTATTAGTGGTTTTGATATTCTCGATGAATGTCCCCCTCCATACTTGTGACATCAGGCGCATCGTCAATGATGGAGGGGCCACTAATAAATTATAGGTTTGAGTCCCGAAGGGAAGAATGAAAACCTAATATTTAGTAGTGGCCCCGGAATCATTGACGATTCAAGCCCTCCCACCATCCCCTTCCCATTCATCTGCTGTATCACTAAGAGAGTCTTGATATATCAGTGAAGGACATAACAGCCCAGATAAGGGTTCAGGGACGCGCAAGATAACAGCAGACGCATGAGAAGCACAACCTGCTAGATCACGTTTAATACTTTTATTTTATTATTTTACTTATTTTTTACTGTTTGTTTCAGTAGTGGTACCCACATCATTATACGGACTAATCCGTGAGTGTTTTTGAGCGTTCGCTCACAAAGATTTGGCAATCTTTATATTTTACTCTCCTAGGCGGGTTGTTTGAACGGCGAGCCAGGAGTTCAAAGATTAGCCATAACTGTTGTAAGGCGCATCGTCAATGATTCCGAGGCCACTACTAAGTATTAGATTTTCATTCTTCCTTCCGGGACTCAAACCTATAGTGAAGGGAGGAGGCTGTTGATAGCCAACACCTTCCGACACAGAATGATACACAGGTTCACATGGAAAGTGAAGTGGAGGAGGGAGAGAGAGACAGTGGAACAAAAGGTACTGATTGATTATATGTGTGAATGAACGAATTAAGAATTTTGTGCTAGATTCAAGGGTATATAGGGGATATTTATTTATTTATTTATTTAATTTTTTTTGGGGGGGCGGTTGTCTGACCATTATGTAGTAGTAGCTAAAATTAGGATACAGAAGAAGTGGGTGAAGAGATCTAGAGTAGGGCGGGACGGAGGTGGAGTGGCGAAGAGGGTGGAAAGGTTACAGGAGGAGGAGTGCAAGGTAGAGTTCAAGAGAACAGTGGAAAGATGATTAGGTAGGTTTGACTTGGAGCATAAAGAGGAAGTGAACGAAATGAGCAAAGTGTTTAAGGAAGAGATATGTGCAGAATGTGAGGAGGTATGTGGAGCGATGAGTAGAGGGAAGGGAGAGAAGCAACATGGTGGACTGAAGAGGTGAAACTAGCTGTTAAAGATAAGAATAAAGCATATAGAGAGTAGTTAGGTAATAGAGGGAATGAAAATTTGGAGAGACAGAAAAGGGAAAGGTACTTGGAGGAAAAGAGAGTAGTGAAGGAAAGTAAGAGAAGAGTAGATGAGGAATTTGGAAGGAAGTTAAGTGTAAAGTGGAGGGAGTGCAAGAAACTGTTCCGGTCAAGAAAGTAGTAAGGGTTGTGAAAAGTAAGAATGGGGGAGTGCTAGCCGAGAAGCAAGAGAGAGTCGAGAGATTGATGGAGCACTTCAATGAATTGTTGAACTTAAGGAATGAAACGCCAGCAACCATAGTTGGATGGGGTATGGGAGGGAGAAGAAGAGAAGTAGTGGAGGAGGAGGTGGGGATCAGGAGGTCAGAAGTGTGTGAAGCCTTGAAAAGAGTGAGGATGGGGAAAATATCAGGAATAGATGGAGTGTGTGGGGAAATGCTAATATGGTGGTGAGATAGTGATTGAATGGGTATGGAAAATGTGTAAACTAGCTTGGGAGAAGGGAAGTGTGCCTGATGACTGTAAGACAGGCATAATAGTCCCCTTATATTTTGTTGTTTTTCTATATTCCCACTACTCCCTCTCGGGCATAGGCTGAGAGCCTGTACATTCAACCGTCATACAGTGAACGGTGAAGCCTGTGAGGTCTCGTTCAATTCTAGGAGGTGAGGCATGTGAAGCAATTTTAGCTGCAACCAGCCCCTGCCTTCTTGCCTTCGCAAGATGCATGGGGCTTAGTTGCTCACTCACAGCTCGAAGCAGCCCCATCTCTGAAGCTGCCTCGCTCCAGTGCTTCATTGTCTCACTTTCTAGACTCGGACCCTTACTCTCAGAACGCCACCTATTGAGCAATGAACTCACTAGGCATTGCCCCCCTGTAGCATATTTTGAAAATGGGAATATTCATACAGTGCTACTTAATTAGGGAACAATGAAGGTATTTATTTGGCGTTTCGGAGGGTTTTGTGGTAATGCACTGATACTATAGGTACAGCACAAATTCCATCCCAATATCTTCTCATTGACATATCTGGATTTGAACCCGGATCCATTGGATTACCAGTCCAGTGGCAAGACCACTCCACAACACCTCCCATGGGAGAGAGGAGTGTGTGGTAATCACCGGGGATATGTCTTCTAAGCGTAGTAGGGAAGAGGGACAGTAGGGTTGTAATCGAGACAGCGATAGCGAGAACAGAGAAATGGGTAGGTGAGGAGCAGGGTGGGTTTAGGAAGGGAAGAGGGTGTGTAGACCACATATTTGCCTCAAAATGTGTTGTGGAGAAATATCTGGAGAAGGGACAAATGTTATATGCTGCCTTTATGAACTTGGCGAAGGCCTACGACAGAATTGATAGAGAAAGTCTGTGGAAAGTATTGAGAATATACAAAGTAGCTGGCAAGTTGCGGAAAGCGGTGAAGAACATGTATGAGGGTGCAAAGGTGTCAGTACGTGTTGAGAATATACAAAGCGAGTTCTTTGATCTGAATGTAGGGTTAAAGCAAGGGTGTGTGATCTATCCATGGTTGTTCAATATATATATGGATGGAGTCATGAAAGAAATAGAAGGAAGAACAGTGGATGTTGGTGTACCACTGATAAGGGAAGGAAATAAGTGGAAGTTGCCTGTACTGCTATTTGCTGACGATACAGTTCTGATGAGTGATAGTGAGTGTGAGTTGCAGGATCTGGTACATATGTTTGGAACAGTGTGTGATAAATGGAATCTGAAGATATATGCGGGGAAGAGTAAGGTTATGGTCTAAGAAAGGAGTGCAGTCACAGAGTGTAAGGTGAAGTTGAACGGTCAGGTTATTTAAGTATTTGGGCAGTGTGTTGAGTAAAGACGGGAGTATGGAGGAAGAAGTGCGGGAGAGGGTGCAACAGGGGAAGAGGGTTGTAGGAATGTTGAAAGCAGTAACAAGAATTAGGGTGGTCAGCATGGAAGTAAAGAAGTCTTTGCATGATGGTGTGGTAATCCCAGAATTGACTTATAGGAGTGAAGCATGGATGTTGTTGGAGAGATACAAACTAAGAGTGAGAGGGGTGGAAATTAGTAACTTGAGAAGTGCATGCGGAGTTACATGGAGGGATAGACAGACGAATGAGGAAGTACGAGAGAGGTGTGGTGTGGAGGTAGATGTGCTGGAAAGTGTGAAAAGGAACACCTTGAGATGGTTCGGCCATGTGGAACGTATGGGAAGCGAGAGAATGACTAAGATTTTGTACGAGAGTGAAGTGGAAGGACAGAGAAGGAGAGGTACACTGAGAGAGAGGTGGAAGGATGGAGTTAAGAAGTATATGCATGAAAGTGGTGTTGGATGGGAGGAGGGGTGTCGACTGACTGGGACAGAGGTGCATGGGGGTGATTCATTCGTGTCCACCTCTTCGGGGATTATTATTATTATTATTATTATTTTTGTTTTCTATGTGAATGAGGGAGACAAAAGGCATAACTGCCTGCAGCGAGTGCCTCCCCCAGTTTTGAAAGAGTGACAGGGCCAAAATCAAGGGACGTTCGAGCTAAAATGCCTGGACACACGGAGTCTGAAGCAATTTAAGTCATAGGAAGAGGGAAAGGCTGATTCTGGGAGAGAGTTCCAGAGCTCAGCAGTTGAATAGAAGAAAGTCTGAGAATAGCGTTTCACTCTTGGGTTGGAGAGTTGCACAGAGTAGGGGTGGGGTTGTGTTGCAAGGCGGGTACTAAGTACCCTACGTAGAGGAGGTGGTATACACAGTGAAAGCTCTGAGGAACACTGATTATTGTAGTAGCGATAGAATAGTGAGAGAGATGCAACATTGCGGCGAAGAGAGAGAGATTGCAGAGAGTTGGTGAGTGGACGGGAGTTAATGATACGAAAGGCTTTCCTTTCTACTTTGTCTAGGAGTGCGGTGTGAGAGGATCCTCCCCACACATGTGAACAATACTCAATAAAAGGACGCACTGTGCCCATGTACAGAGCAAGAAGCTGTGCAGAGGTAAAGAACCTGGCAATAGATAGATAGATAGATTGATATTATTTTTACATTGCAGTGTTCAAGTTGACAGAGGAGAGTAAACAATAATGTGACCTTGACCTACCTGAGTACTGAGCCACATGTCTTTTCACACACAGCACACTTGGCAGACACTGGCAGGTTCCCTTCCACCCATTGATGGGGCATCGCAAGGTTCTGCACAAAACAAAAAACATTGTGATAAATAAGGTTATAGTTAAGAAAGCTGAACTGAATACCTAGGTCTATTTAAAACAAAAGTGGATTGTTGTCAACTAACATAGAATGCATTCCTTTAGCAGCTGATTTCTCAATACTCGATGAAAAAATATGAAACTAATAGTCGTCTATCATATTAATACAAAGTTTTCATAATCAACAACATATTTGGTCATAAATATTGAAATAGCCGAGTATTTTAGATGGGAACAAGTAATTTTCTCGCCAGTTTAACCCGGGAACTACGCCGAGACTCTTAAGAGGTTTTACTGGGCGAAGGCGACGGACTCTTTAAGATCCAAGGCCTAAAAAGAGCCTTTTTAAAATACCCCAGTGGCACTCAAAACAAAGGAATATGTGATTAAGTGAGATATTTCCCCTCCATACCTACTGTCACTCCTCCACATGTGTCAAACCCGGATAATGACGATTTTAGTCGGGAATGTATCAAAATATCCTCGCCTGGCGGGCACTTTCAAAACTCAAATACCATAGGTTCGCCGTTAAAGGTTAAACAAAGACTACAGATGGACTCAAGATGGACTTAGCACTGAACTAACCTGGAGATCCTGTGTGTGTGTGTGTGCGCACAATTAGACTATCTGGTGGTCATAACCTCTGCCTTGGTGATTTAACAAGGTTATAACTCCACACCCCCTTAATTAACTCTTTCAATATACTGTATGTATATGTGTGTGTGTGTGTGTGTGTATAAGACGACTACCTGATGGTCACATAACTTCTGTCTTGGTAGGATAACAAGGTCATAACTCCACACCTCCTTAATTCTTTCAATGTGTATACTGTATATATGTGTGTATGATGTATGGTTGTGTATGTATATAATAAGAGGGTCTGGTGGCCATATAACCTCAGCCTTGGTGAGATAACAAGGTCATAACTCCATGCCCACGTAACACTGTTTGCTGTGACATGTTGGAGGACATTACGGTTTTGTTTAATTGTTATTGATAGTTTTGATTGTGTTTGCCAATTTCAAGCAATGTGTTTCTACTTTGCCCCTTATATAATAAAGTAGAAGTGCCGCTTTGCCCAAAATCAAAACTGCATACCCAACTCTGCAATGGGTTACCGTCATCTATGATCACTGCTATTACCACCATTGTAACTACTACTATCACCATCATCACTACTGCTATTATCACTACAACTGTCACCATCATCACTACAACTGCCACTATCATCACTACAGCAGTCACCATCACCATTACTATCACCATCATCACTAACATCATCACTACAACTATCACCATCACTACTATTATCACCATCATCTTACAATCATCATTACTACTGTCTCCATCATTACTACTACTATACCCATCATCAATACTACTAGTACTATCACCATCATCATTACTACTGTCACCATCATCATTACTACTAGTAATTTCATCATCGTCACTACTACTGTCACCATCGTTACTACCATCATCAACACTACTGTCATCATTATCACTACAAGTATCACCATTATCACTACTATTATCATCTTCATCATTACTGTCACCATCATCCCTGCTGTTACTACCATCTCTGCTTCTGTCATCATCAGTATTATCACCATCATCACTACTACTATCACCATCATCACTAATAATATCACCAAGAATACTGGAGGATTCGCCCTGAAAACAACTCGCCCCCAACGGGGGGCGACAATCGTCGCATTGACCAACCGAATTTGCCTGCAAAATTTGGTGACGATACATTAACCCGTTCAGTACCAGTTATGTCCTTTTCAGTTTATACTGGATAATATTAGACGATTTTATTCAGTTTAATTAGAAGGCTTTCAACTATCCTAATTAACCTTTTTCCCACCACGATCCTTCTTAAGCTCCACAAAATCGTCTAGGTTAATTATAGCTAGAATATGATAAAAAAGACGTCGCCCGTACAGAAAGGGTTAAACAGTCTAGGAAAAGTTTGGGGAAAATTATTAACACTCTTATTTTTATCTTTGACCTTGACCTTAATATTAACATGAAATTGATATATATGTTATTAATTTACAATGCAACTAACAGACAGCTTATCAAAATTTGTGCATTTTTTATGATGAAAGTTGACTTTTGACTTTGACCTGTGACCTTGACCTTTATGTAGGATATGTGTTACTTGCATTGATGTAACACTGGACAATCAAATAAGCGTGCCAAACTTAATTAATTATCATCAACTAGTTCCAGAGGTATTAAAGGAATAGCTGACCTTGACCTTTCACCTTCATCTTGACTTTCATGATGTCTCAAAATTTAACATTTTCATTTTCATTTAAAGCACAACTGTCTCAAAAATGTTGTGAAGTTTACATAGCAAAGAAATTAGCATATTGTCCTTATTTTTTACCTTGACCTTTGACCTTGACCTATCAAATGGAATTATGTTTATTCTTGTATGACTTTTGCCTAGGTAT
Organism: Paralithodes camtschaticus; assembly: GCA_018397895.1. Taxonomy (NCBI): domain Eukaryota; kingdom Metazoa; phylum Arthropoda; class Malacostraca; order Decapoda; family Lithodidae; genus Paralithodes; species Paralithodes camtschaticus. Next base: position 10,496 of record JAGKTK010021423.1, on the reverse strand, counting down.
TTCGAATAATACATGATATGCCTAGTGAGAATCTTAAAATAATAGGAAATACTAGTAAAAATCTTGACCTTTAACCTTGACCTTCGACCTTATACATTCTTATCATGGATTAGTTAGCTTAACACCAATGTTCATATTAATTAGCATTATGAATATGGTGTAATTTGTATAAAAACGTATAGATTACAAATAGTGATCATATACTGTGACCTTGACCTTTGACCTTTGACTAAAAATAAAATACATATATTTTGATGTTCGTCGCATTGACCAACTGAATTTGCCTGTGTAATTTGGTGACAATACATTGAACAGTACGTCTAGGAGGAGAGTAGGGATAACGACAAACACTCTTGTTTTGACCTTGACCTTTGACCTTAACTATTACAATATTTGTGTGAAAATTTATATATATATATGTTATTTATGTAATAAGCAACTAACACAGCCGGTTTTCCAAAATTTGAGTAATCTTTTTTTAATAAACAATAAAAGTTGACCTCTGACCTTCACCTTTATTTCTTACAGTTTCTTACAGTAGATCCTCTGGAAAAAGGCAAACTAGGCCTGTGTATCCAGCTCAGTACCAGTACTTGCACTGCTGTGGTCGTTCACGGTGTTGGCGGCGGCGGTAGCAGACGCAACATTTTTACTATTCTGTATTTTTGCTTTATAATCAAACTTCAAATCTTGTCTTCCCCATGCTTTATCAAGATTACTTTCAAACTCCTTTATTGATTCGGAATCGACTACATACTGGGGCAGTGCGTTCCACTCATTTACCACTCTATCACAAAATGAGTTCTTTGCCTTCTCAAGCCTATTTCTTTCTTTGTAAATTTTCTTAGAGTGTCCTCTCGTTCTTGTTCCCTCCCGCATCAAGAAGATACCTTCACACACATCCTCATCGTACTTTCCTGACACTATCTTAAAAGTCTCTATCATATCCCCTCTCTTTCTCCTATATGCCAGTGTCGGAAGCCCCAGTGTCCTCAACCTCTGCTCATAGCCCGCGTTCTTCAACATTGGTACTAGCTTGCTAGCTCTCCTCTGCACTTTCTCCACTGCTTCTATATCCTTTACCATATATGGAGCCCACACCTGGTTTGCATATTCCAGGTGCGGCCTAACCAGCGCTGTATAGAGATTCCTAAAGATTTCTTCGTCAAGTGACACAAATGTCCTCCTTATCAGCCCTACAATTCTATTGGCTTTGTTTATCTTTTCTGCTAAATGTTCTGAGAAATTTAACTTATTGTCTATCACTACTCCTATATCCTTTTCTGCATTCACTTCCTCCATTGCTTCATACATACTGTATCCTACTTTGTCTATCTTGCTTGTCCCAATCCGCATGTACTTGCATTTTTTTGGATGAAAAGGCATTAACCAATGCTCAGACCATCCCTTCATGCCATCCACATCTCCTTGAAGCAAACCCACATCTTCCTTACTCCTCACTCTTCTATACAGCTTAGTGTCATCCGCATACAGGTATACCTCACTTCCATTAGTTATAACTTCCGGTAAGTCGTTGATAAATATAACAAACAGTAGTGGTCCCAACACAGATCCCTGAGGAACCCCACTTGTAATTTCCCTCCACCCCGAGCCTATTCCATTCACCAGCACCCTCTGTCTCCGATCTTTCAGGAAGGTTTCTATCCATTTCACACATTTCTTCCCTATATTATAGCTTCTAACTTTCTCTATTAACCTTTTATGTGGGACCTTATCGAAGGCCTTCATAAAATCACATATACCACGTCTATTACATCACCATCCTCTAGAATTTGCATCCAATCATCTACCACCTTAATTAGCTGTAGTACCGTCGACCTCCCCGGCAAGAATCCGAACTGTCTCCCACTGAAAAGTTGGTTTGATTTTATATGCTCCATTATTCCTTCTTTAATTACCGTTTCCATTAGTTTACACACAACACTTGTCAAACTGACTGGTCTATAATTTCCTGGGTCATTTCTCTTTCCCTTCTTAAATATACCTGTTATGTTCGCCTCTCTCCAGTCCATCGGGATTTGTCCTGTATTAAACGATACCTCAAATAACATTTTCAATGGCTCTACTAACATCTCACCTCCTTCCTTTATGATTCTTGGGTGTATCCCATCCGGTCCCGGGGACTTGCTTCTGTTCATTTTTTCTATAGCCCTTCTTATTCTAGCATGGGAAAACTCTATTAGTTCTAGTGCAGGTGCCTGTTTGATGGGAATATTTGGCACTGCATCATCCGACTCTACTGTTAGTACCCCCCCAAAGTATTTCCCCAGCACCTCTTCTTTCTCCTTATCCGTCTCCGCTCTACTCCCATCATCGAATCATACCAGCTCCGGGATCCCTACTCTTCTTGTTAACTTTTCCTGAATGTACTTCCAGAATATTTTTGGATTATCCTTCACGTTTCTTGCAATCTCTCTCTCTCTCTCTCCTTGTCTCCCACCTTATTTTATTGTTTATCTGTCTATGTTCCAAATCCACTACTTTAGCTTCTATACTAGACCCCCTGTTCGTATTTAACACGTTTAATCTATCCCACAATTGTTTCTTTCTTCTTATCAAAGTCCACAGCTTTCTTTTCATTGGAAATTCTGGGTTCGTTCTTTTCCTCAATATTGTTTTATCCTTATATTCCCTTACTGGTACACATTTGGATATAACATCCTCCAGTTTGACTTTAAACTTCCTCCACATTCCTTCAGCGTCTTCACCGTTCAAGTATTCCCCCCAGTCAATGTCCAGACACCTTCTCAGCAGCTCATAATCTGCTCTGTCATACATGTATATTTTTTTATTGCTTCTCTCATCCCTCTCTGTTTTAATATTGCAACTAAAACTTATACAGGCATGGTCACTACGACCTATAAGGCTATCCACATTGATATGTTCCACTATATCCTCCTCATTGCTAAAAATTAAATCAAGTACACTCCCCTGCTTCCCATCTCTATATCTTGTCATCTCTGTAATATGTTGCGTTAAAAAACAATCTCTTACTTTCTCTATAAACTTGCTTTCAAGGCTACACTGTCCCGCTGGAGTAGTACAATTTGCCCAGTTGATCCTTGGCAAATTGAAATCACCAATCAAAATCTTATATTTGTTCTCTCTATTATCTATTTCTTCCATTGCTTTCAGTTGGTTATCATCCACTTCCCTACTATTATTTGGGCTTCTATATATAGAGGCAATTAGAATTGTCCCTCTTGTACATTTTACTTCAATACACAAATACTCACAATACTGCTGTCTCATATCCACCTCATTTACCTTGAGCTCTTTTCTTACATAAATAAACAGTCCTCTTCCAACCTCTGCTCTAATAGAATTCCTCTCCTACAACAGTAAGAGTACATTTTTGTTTGCATTGACATTGCTCATGAAAATCAAATAAGCATGCCTAATTTAATTAAAAACCCATCAGATAGTTTCATATATATTAATAGAATAGTTGACCTTGACCTTTGACCTTTATCTTGACCTTTATGATGTCTCAAAATATATTATTTTCATTTGCATTTAAAGTGCAACTATCTCACCAAATTTTGTGAAGTTTGCAAGAAAACAGCATATTGACCTTTTATTTGACCTTGACCTTTCATATGGAATTGTAGTTTCTTGTATAACCTTGGTCTAGGTATTCCTAATATACATGGTAAGCCTAGTGAGAATCTCACAGTTAGTGTAAGAAATACTAGTAATAAACTTATTTTGACCTTGACCTTTTACCTTACCCTTTAGAATATTTATCTAAAATTTGGGCAATACGATATCAAGGTTACCAGTAACTTGTATAGTGAAAATGAAGACATTTGAGTACTGGGAGGCTCTCCAGTAGTACTTCTTTGATTTCCCATGGAATGACTATTACTTCCGTGGCCGAGGACCCGAGGAGAGTGCTGAACGCATTACGGAGGTAATCCTCCCGGGCATGGAAGCGTACATTCCATTTTCTTTCTCTCAGTCTAATGCAAACAAATCTTGGTTTACTCACGCTTGTTCTATTGCTGTCCGCAACAAGAAGGAAGCATTCAAACGGTACCGACGCCTTAAAACTCACGAATCTCATTCTTCCTATGTTTCTGCCCGGAATCAAGCCAAATCTGTTCTTCGACTTGTCAAGCACTCTTTCATCAATAATGAATGCACTGAACTATCCAACTCTAGCTCTTCCCAAGCTTTCTGGTATCTAGCCAAAAACCTCTCCAACAACTTTTCTTCCCCGTCTTTCCCTCCCCTTTTCTACTCTGATGGCACAACCATCACTTCTTACTTTCTTCCTTGGGCGGGTGCCCAACCCTGAAAGGGGTTGAAATAGGGGAGCTATCCCCCCGCCAAAGGCGGCTTTCTAGGGCCTTTCCTAGCTGATGCTGAGAGGATTGGGTTCTAGTCATGTGGTGATGGGCTGGTCTATCAGAGTGAGAGCTGAGCAATCTCTGCCATACCCATAGCTTACTCTGACTTTTCCTTTAACTGATATATTTTCTAGATCTCAAGTGACGGCGTCTCTTCCGTGGATTGACCTCCCAATCTACCAAGATTGGAAGCCAAAGCGTCACATTTTTCCCTTGCCCCTCAACTTTCTCTTCATAATTGCTGAGGGGCACAGGGCCCTGGGTGGGGCTTTGGTTTCCCGGGCGTGTCCGCACCCTCCTCAGCCCCCCGCCATGGAGTGGCTTCGGTCACCCAGGCTTTATTGTGGTCGGCGGGGAGGGTTCTGTGGGGGCACTCGGTTATGGCCTTGGAATTGCTCGGGGGCCTTGGGGCTGTTCGGCCAGGCAGCTTGGGGAACAACAACAACAACTTCTTCCTCTGACAAAGCTGAACTCTTCGCTCAAACTTTTGCCAGAAACTCTACTTTGGATGATTCCGGTGCTCTTCCTCCCTCACCACCCCCTCTTTCCTACTTATGCCTAATATCCTAATCTCTTCTAAAGATGTACTTACTACCCTCTCTGGGCTTAATACTAAGAAGGCGTACGGTCCGGACGGTGTTCCTCCTGTTGTACTTATAAACTGTGCTTCCGTGCTGTCCCCCTGCCTAGGCAAACTCTTTCGTCTCTGTCTTTCCTCTAACGTCTTTCCTTCTTGCTGGAAGTTTGCTCTCATTCAACCTCTCCCAAAGAAGGGTGACCGCTCTCAACCCTCCAACTATCGTCCAATTGCTCTCATCTCTTGTATCTCTAAAGTTTTTGAAACTATTCTTGCTTCCAAATTTCTTAAGTATTTCTCTTCTCATAATCTGCTCTCAGATCACCAGTATGGCTTCCTTAAGGGTCGCTCTACTGGTGATCTTCTTTCATATCTTACTAACTTTTGATCATCCAAATTTCAGGACTTTGGTGAGACTTTTTCTGCTGCACTAGACATATCGAAGGCCTTCGATAGAGTCTGGTACAAATCTTTAATTTCCAAACTGTCCTCCTTCGGTTTCTGTCCCTCCATCTGTGCCTTTGTCTCTAATTTCCTTTCCGGCCGCTCCATAGCTGCGGTTGTGGACGGCCATCGCTCATTTCCTCATCCTATCAACTCTGGTGTTCCTCAGGGTTCTGTCCTATCTCCTATTCTCTTTCTAATTTTCATAAATGATCTTCTCAGCTGTACATCCAGTCCCATCCATTCATATGCAGATGACTCTACCTTACACCACTCAATTAGTTTTCCAGAATGCCCCAGCCAGCAGTCCCTCAAAAACAAACGTAATGAAGTCATAAAATGCTTATCTTCTGATCTAGCTACTATTTCCAATTAGGGTAGAGAAAACCTTGTTGTATTTAATGCTTCCAAAACTCAATTTATCCATCTTACTACCCGTCAGGAACCTCCAGAGGACTATCCCTTATTCTTCAACAATACAAAAATAACCCTTCATCTTCTCTCAATGTTCTCAGTGTCTCTTTTTCTTCTGCTCTCACTTGGAAAGACCATATTACCAGTCTCGCTAAGGCAGGCTCCCAGAAGCTGGGTGTGCTCAACCGTCTCAAGGGGTTCTATACCCCTGTGCAGCTTCTTGCTCAGTACAGGGGCACAGTGCGTCCTTGTATTGCATATTGTTCACAATAGCCCTCTCAACAGAGGTCTCTGGTTGATGCTTCTGAACTAGCACCAGAGCTATGACTGTAGACATCACTATGCCCAACACCTAGGATATGCAGTTTATCTCTATTTTGTTGTGATTCTACAAATTGTTATTATGCAGTATACGACTACACTAAGTCCTTATATAGTATAGTAATAAAGGGAAAGTCCAAATGCAGCTGATAATGACTACAAACATAATTATAAGCTGATTAATTATTGTAACAAAATTGGCGGGAAAATACCTGCTGACTTGGTATTGTAAATATACGTTATTTATGAATATGGGTGATTTTAAATTATATAAAACAACAGTATGAATTGACCAAAGTGTGTGTCAGCTACAGAAATTTCGACTAACTGCTTATAATGAAGAATTATTCGAGGAGAGGGAGGGTGGATAGGTGGATATTGAAACAGGTTTTAATCTCTGAAAGTACTGTTTGACAAGCTGGCTCCTTGTGCGTGATTAATCCAGCACGGAGCTTAGTGCACACGCTACATTTCTTCATTAGCCACTGACCACGGGAAGAATCGAGACAAGTAACACATCGCACACATAGCTTGTGTCCGGTGACAGGAAGGGAGTTACAAAGCAGTGTAGCTAGAATAAACCAAATTGTCATAATCTGATTGAAAGGGTTAACCCTATCTGTTGCGAGGCGGATCCTTTTGGCTTGGCCTTGTTTCACTCCCGTAGTTGAAGATAAGATGTTTCAGTACATGTATTTGCCAATTATAAGATACTTCACTCCATTTAGGTGTCATTTTTTTCTGGCCTACTGATAGCAAGTGTGCAATTTAGAGTGGTATCGCGCACACAGATCCCGCCCGTATACTGTGCACCACCAGTCAGCTTGTCTGTCATTGTCGTCGTCAGTCTGTCTGTCCGGAAACTACTCCTAGACCGATTGATGGATTTTCACCAAATTTCACAGGTATATCCATTTGGTCAATGCCAAAGTCAGTCAAAAATAAATTTTCCATTTAACTTAAAGGTTTAGGTCAAAGGTCAAGGTTAAAAATAAGGTCAATATTTCATATTTTTTAGTTTTTACTCAAATGTATTCATTTTCACTATACAAGCTATTGGTAACCTTAACCCCTACTGTACCAGAGGATACAGTAATAAAAGTCCCCCCCATTCCCAAGCAATGTGGCCAAAATGGCAAGATAGAACAGCCTCCAACCTCAAAAGATGAAGGAATTCTGTCTCTCCCAGCCTGCAGAGGGATGGATATAAACCAAGACAGGGGTCGGCAACCTGCGGCTCAGGAGCCGCATGCAGCTCTTTCAGGACACTTGTATGGCTCCAGAAGCTTCAGAAATAATAATTCTTCCTTCAAAATAAAGGCATCATATAACACATTCAAGGCAACATTAGATTTTTATATTCAACTTCGAAAGGATGTGTAGGCCTATAGGTATGAGTAGTTATGATTTTAGAAATGTGACACATGTCTTTCCTAATCTTGTGAATATTAGTATATGGAACAATACTGTATCACTATAATTTGTTTAGTTAAGAAGTAGGGTAATTCTCTTATTTCTGAAGTACTGTAGATTTCGGTTGATGAGACCAATTGTTTTGTATTGCGGCTCCGGCAATAAATGTGTTTCTATGACACCACCATAACCTCTGAAGTGCGCATGGGGGTAATTGGAAACGTCCCCCTGTGCTGACGTATTTGAGGTGTTTCCGTCACTAAAATATTCATTGTGCCATTAATAGCATTAATACTTATCCATATGCGCCTATTATGGGTTGATTATAAAGGTATTAACCTGAAACAACAATAAAACGAGTGAAAACAGCGTTTGGATGGTCAAAATCGGAGATATAGCCCGCGAGTTGTATAATGTATGGGTGAGGCAAACTGCTTTCCCGCCAATTTCCCCCAAGGCCACTGAGACACAGTCGATCGATACTCTCTCTCTCTCTCTTGCACTCGCTTGCTATCAGTGATGACCACACCCTCCAATCGGATTTCTAATGTTAGCACGAAAATATACCTCAGAATAAGGGAATAACAGGGAAAATAGGTGATAACTGAAGGAGAGGAGGAAAGTGGGGAAGGAGGGGAGGTAGAGGACTGAGATTTTGCATGGCCCAGGGGCCAAAAAAAACAAAAAAAAAAACAAAAAAAAAAATAAAAAACCAATGTCAAAAGTTGATTTTTTTTTTCTCTGACTCTTAAGAGTCTCCCCGCAGTGCGCCGGGGGAACTCTTAAGAGTCTCCCGGCAGCTCCCGGGTTAATGGGTCAAACCTCTAGTGAAGCATTGCATCACAAACTACCACTGACATTTTGTTTTCAATATAAATCCCCCCCACGGATTTAGATAAGAACAATAACTAAATACACTTATTTTTGCCTTTACACTGCCAGGTATCGTACTATATTAAGCGAGGGGAGGAGTGGTGGTGGTGACGGGAAAGGGGGGGGGGGGAGTGTTGTGGTCAGCGCGGTTTATGGCCCCTTCCTCTACTCCCTCACTCCCCCTTTTCACCTCTACTGTATATCACTGTTTCTCTCCTGCATATTTCCCCTTGCTGTGGTTGTCTTTTCTGCATCAGCGTACTGCAAAATATTCCGGTTCACTTCTACATGACACGTATCTCCATGCGCTGGCGTGATGACAGAAGGGGTGTGGGTGGGGATGGGACGGTGGGGGGGGTACCCGAGGGTGAGTGGTGTTGGCTGGTGACAGTCAAGGGGGAGAGGAGGGAGGGAGGTATGCCAGGCACCGGCTTGCCCTTCATGTAGGCCTCCCTCACTGCCCGGCACAGCGCTCTTCAATTTTCCGTCTCTTCTTTCACTTGTTGTTTGATTTTGGTTAGATAGAAATCCAGAGTTTCACCCAATATCAAATCACCGTAATTCCACACTCACCCTGATGTTTGTATCACAATTCCATCACCACCCCTTCCCTCACTAACTTGCTGTTCACCACGGAGAGAAAAATCCATACGTCCTCTCCCGTCAAAGTCCAGCACACACACCAAATCTACGCCTTACCTATGCTTATTTGTTTTCTTATCTCTCTCTCTCTCTCTCTGAAAATAGGAAGGAGGCCATGTACTTCATCCAAAACAACATTTTCCCACAACATCTTATGTTTTGGAGAGAGAGAGAGAGAGAGAGAGAGAGAGAAGAGGAAGGAAGGAGGCCAGGTAATTAACCTAGCAGCATAGAGTACAATGCCCTCACATAACAGCTTACGTCATAGTGTGTGTGTGTGTGTGTGTGCGCGTGAGAGAGAGAGAGAGTTACAAGGAGTTACAAGGAATAGTTAGTATCTCAGAGACCTTGCGGTCCATTCTGAGGAGATACTCGAAGTGGAAGGAGAAAGAGACTGTTCAGCGCACTACACTCTTTACAGAGTGTGCAAAATACAATCTACTCTCTTCTTGAACTGCTCTACTGAAGAACTATTTACAACTTCGGAGGGAAGTTTGTTCCAGGTAGAACAGATCTTATATGTGAAAAAGTTTCCACAAATACTAGTGTTCAACCTTTTCAATTATAATTTCCAGCCACGGTTGCGAGTTGTATTCATATTGAGGCTAAACATTTTGCTATAATCCACATTGTCAAACCCATTAAGTATTTTAAAAACTTTAATGATCTGACATGGTAGCCTACTCTGCGTGTCTCACCTACATGAGAGTAATCCAGCTAGCTCTCACAAACACCTCCTCCTATCCATTTCACTACACTAAACAAGCACGACACTCTTCCTTCTAACAATATACATCTATTAAAAATGCTTAAATTTGGCTTTCTCACTTTCATCTTTGGGGGAGACACTTGTTGCAGGCAGCTTTGCCTTTTGTATCTTTTATACACAACAAAATACAAGAGGAATAGTGCAAAAAGGAGGGAAGGGATTTAAGGGAGAAATGATATAAGAGATAGAGAGAGAAAACAGGAAAGCGTGAGAAGGAGAGATAACACAGAGATACAGAAGCAAGCAAGAGACAAGAGAGGTACCCGGTAAGAAATATAAAATGAAGAAGAGGTAAGGGAGAGATGAGATAATAACAAGAGGTAAGGGAGAGATGAGATAATAAAAAGAGGTAAGGGAGAGATGAGATAATAAAAAGTGGTAAGGGAGAGATGAGCTAATAAAAAGAGGTAAGGGAGAGATGAGATAAGAGATACAGATGAAACAGGAAAGGGAGAGATGAATATAGAGGCAAAGAGATAAAACATTGAAAGAGGTAAGGGAGAGACAAGAAGGATATTGCAAAGGGAAAAGAGGTTCGAGACATGGTAAGGGAATCAAGAAAGAGATAAAGAGTTAAAAGAAGAGGAAGACTGGTAAGCAAGAGATAAAAAAGGGGAAACTAGTTAACCTCTGAAGTGCGCATGGGGGTAATTGGAAACGTCCCCCTGTG
>JAGKTK010021421.1:0-12173 GCA_018397895.1 Paralithodes camtschaticus | reverse complement strand
TTTTTTTTTTTTTGTGTGAATTTTGTTATACTTGTACTAGTATATAAAGAACATTACTTGTTCAACATGAAAGTAATAAAGATTGACAGATTTTTTAGTCAGATCGTTTTGAGTCCTCAATTTCTTATTATATGGCATAAATGCATAATTCTTGATGAATCCAATGTTTTCCTCCCTGCAGAGTTCAGCCAGTCGACAATTTACACTAGTGGCCATGTTGAAGAATCTGTTCTTCACCCCGATCCTGAGAACGATCCCGGATATGATGACTCTACGTGACTTTTTCTTATACGTCTGAATCAGCTTCTGGTACTTGAGCAAGAGGTCCTCCGATCGAGTCCGCTGCACGTCATTATATCCAACATGAGTGACATACATTGTGCGTGAGGGGGCCGACTTCCAAACTTCATTGACTGCAGCTGCAACGTCGTCCATACCGCCACCAGGTATACAGAAGCGCTTCCTGGTCCTGGGTGCCCTGGCGCAGAACTCTGCAAGTTGTCCACGAACCATGGAATCTCCTAAGAGCCGAAGTATGAAATAAGGGAATGTGGTTTGTTTATGAATAGAATAGCTTGGTGATGATAAGGCATGTATTTATGTGTGTGGCATAAAATAGATAGAAGAGTTTTAGCTAGGTGATCTGAAAGAGTTTTTGCATAAGTGACAAAGTCTATCAAAACGTCTAGTTAGTTGATCACAATGTTTGGAGAACATAGATCTGTCGTATGACGTTCTTAACATTATAATGATACATATTATTTAAGATTAACATAAGTCGTTTTATTATGGGTGGTTCTAGTATTACAAAACATGGCACATAGAGATATACAAAATAATTAAATGTTCGTTATTCAAAACTTCTGGCTGAAGACTATCTTTCTTCTGGGTGAGGAAGTGATCGCCATGGGGTGAATCGTCTTCCCTGGGGTCGCAGGTCATCCTGTCATCACCGTGGCGACTCGGGCGTCCCTGGAGGTCGCTACAGGTGCGGGTAGTCATGGCGTTGTTCGTCTAGGTGGGGTTGTGTGCTTTGATTTGGTTTCCCCTTCTGTTTTTAGTTTCTTTTCGTTTTCCCTTTCGTTTCTTCTTTTCTTTTTCTTTGTTTTTTTTATTTCATTCTCTCCTTCTTTCTCTGTAGTTTCTTCCTCTACTACTGGGGTGTCTTTCCGTTTTCTCGGTATTTTACTCAGCACTATTGTTAGTGGACATTTTTCACATATAAGACATCGGACTAGATAGTGCTAAGCAATATATTCAGTTAGTTCCATGGCAACATACCTCCTACTTATCAATATAGGGTACTGTACATGTTATGCTAGACAGATCGAGTTATGTGGATTCAGTAGGCTATACGGGAAGAAACAAGATACTCAACTCTGATACAATAAGAAAAAGAGGCAATTTATACAATCACAATTATAGACAGTACAATGATTTTATTTATACACAAAGATATCAATACAGAACTTAAAATCGAATTGGACATGTTACAATTAAGATCATCAAACTAAAGGAAAGGCTAAATATACAATAGTTATGGAACAATCTGTTTAAGCACACTCTTGATTCTTGATAAAATAATGATTAAAACATATATACAGATATTCTGTAAGAAATAAACTTATGAATATGGTCTTGCTGAATTTGTAATGTAAAACTTGCAAAATAAACAAACCAAAACTGGGACGACACAAGATACAGATAAAGTACGAGAGAGGTGTGGTGTGGATGTAGTAGATGTGCTGGAAAGAGTGCAAAGGAATACCTTGAGATGGTTCGGCCATGTGGAACGTATGGGAAGCGAAACAATGACTAAGAGTGTACGAGAGCGAGGTGGAAGGACAGAGAGGGAGAGGTAAACCGAGAGAGAGGTGGAAGGATGGACTTATGAAGTTATGCGTGAAGCCTGTGCTGAATGGGAGGCGGGGTATCATATGACTAGGGACAGAGGTGCATGTGGGGCATTTCTTTCATGGCCACACTTTCGGGGATCACGGCATCCTGCTATAATAAGATAGATAGAAAGTAATATTTTAAATACTTATGGAATAAACAGAATTGACAAAGATTCTATACGAGTATTATATAGATAGTAATATACAGTATTATATAGATAGTAATATACAGTAGTATATAGATAGTAATATACAGTATTATATAGATAGTAATATACAGTACAAATTAACATAAAGTTGACAAAATGAATAGTATCACCATTTGAGGAGGAAACAGCTATTCAACGTTCTACACATCAACTGAAAAACTATAATTATATACTGTACTTTATATTAAAACTATAATTATATACTGTACTTTATATTAAAACTATAATTATATACTGTACTTTATATTAAAAACTATAATTATATACTGTACTTTATATTAAAAAAAAAAATCTATCAAAAATACAATCCAGATAGCAGGGTGTCAAACGAAAGCAGAGTCCATTCTTTTTATTTTTGTTATTGTATTTGCAAAGATAAAATAGTGGCTTATAGTTCAAATTATGTCTTCTAAAGTGATGAAATGGCCCAAACAATGCTATGGTCTATTCACTGTAAGTAGGCGAGGAATCATGACCTCTATCCTCTGTAGCTAAAAAAAGTCTAGAGCAAATTGACTGTAAATTTCCACATCTATTCCTTGACCGACTCTTCCCTAATGGTAGAAATATTAGCTCAATTAGTTGTTGTTGTTCCCTAATCTGCCTGGCCGAGTAGCCCCGAGTCCCTAAGGAAGGCCATGGCCACAGTCGGGCTTTCCCACAGATCTCTTAAGGCGTGTAGATTGTGTTGTTGGCGTAAGTGATTGTGTGAAATGCAGTCTTCTGTGATGTGTTTAATGGTATGGAGAGCTGTGTTACATACTGAACAGGTGTCGATGACGACTACTACGTTGACGACGACGAACAACTGGACAAACCTCTTGGAAAGCCACCTCAGCAGCTTTTATATCCTCATCCTTACTCTTCACTAGCAACAGGAAACTGAAAATATATAGGCTATATTAATTAAATTGTAAAACTTTGCAAAACAAACAAAACTCTTTAGCAAAATAAAGTAACACAAAACCACCTCGTAGGGTGTAAATCACTACATGAGCAAGTTAATCTGCCCGAGCAAATTAATTGCACATAATTATAACAATGCACTATTGTCATAGTGGATAGAGAAGGTATGTGGAAAGTACTTAAAATATACAGAGTAGATGGCAAGTTGCTGGAAGCAGTGAAGAGTATGTATGAGGGTGCAAAGGTGCCAGTACATGTGGAGAATGAGCAGAGCGAGTTCTTTGATCAGAAGGTTGGGTTGAAGCGGGTGTGTGATGTCCCTGTGGTTATTTACTGTATATGTGGATGGAGTCATGAAAGAAATACAAAGAAAAGCAGACGATATAGGTGTATCGCTGATAAGGGAGGGAAATGAGTGGAAGCTACCTGTACTGCTGTTTGCTGAGGATACAGTTCTGAGGAGTGATAATGAATGGGAGTTGCAGGGTCTGGTAAATATGTTTGGAACAGTGTACTAAAAACAAAATCTGAAGGTAAATGTGGGGAAGAGCAAGGTTTTAGTCTTCGAAAGGGGTGAAGCCACAGAGTGTGAGGTGAAGTTGAACAGTCGGGCTATGGAGATAGTCAGTTCATATAAGTATCTGGGCAGTGTGTTGAGTAAAGATGGGACTATGGATGAAGAAGTGCGGGAGAGGATGCAATAGGGGAAGAGGGTTGTAGGAACGCTGAAAGCAGTAACAAGAAATAGGGTGGTCAGTATGGAAGTGAAGAAGTCCTTGCATGACAGTATGGTATTCCTGACACTGACTTACGGAAGCGAAGCATGGACGTTGGTGGAGAGACTCAGACCAAGAGTGAGAGGGGTGGAAATGAGTTACTTGAGATGTGTGTGCGGAGTTACATGGAGGGATAGACAGACGAATGAGGAAGTAAGAAGGAGGTGTGGTGTGGAGGTAGATGTGCTGGAAAGTGTGAAAAGGAACACCTTGAGATGGTTCGGCCACATGGAACGTATGGGAAGCGAGAGAAAGACTAAGCGGGTGTACTAGAGCGAGGTGGAAGGACAGAGAGGGAGTGGTAAACCGAAAGAGAGGTGGAAGGATGGAGTGAGGGAGTATATGGATGAAGGCAGTGCTGGTTGGGAGGAGGGGCATCGACTGACTGGGGACAGAAGGTGCATGGGGGCGGTTCGTTCGTGGCCACCACTTAGGGGATCATGGCGTCAGGCAATAGATAGATAGACTATTGTCACGTTCAAAGAATTAGTAAATTTGGGAAGTTCAGGACGTTTTGGTAAATTTTACAAAATTCTGTATGAATTAGAGAAATTACAATTTATGTTAAAATGTTCTATTAAAGTACATTTGCAATTTGACAAGATATTAACAATAGTACAAACTACATATAGTACTCACTAACGATAGTGCTATCGGGCAGGTACCCGTGAGCATAGCATGCTTCACATGACCCATACCAATTAATTAAAATTTAAAACTTGCAAAACAAACAAACCAAAACAGGAACCGCACAACAGACAATAAAGACGAAAGAACTTATCACAATAACTATGTGGAAATAACGCATTGAAGATAGGCTAGAGGAACATTATATTATTATAATGTAAAACTTGCAAAATAAACAAACCAAAACTTAAACTAACACAATAAAAAGACAAAACAACTAATCAAAATCGTTATGTGGAAACAACGCTTAAATAGAATAATTTCTAAAAAAAAAAACACAATCCACCAGATAGGGTGTACATTACTTCATGAGCAAGTTAATCTGGTTACCAAGCACACTAATCGCACACATAACTCACTATCGTCACGTTCAAGGAATTAGTCAAGTTGGGTAGTCGGGGATGTTCTGGTAAATTTGACTAAAATCTGCAAAATATATAAACATAAAACCATATCATTATGAAGAAGAGACCTTATCGTAACAGAAATCAGCCAATCTTCATAATCTTGGTGCCACTGGTGATAGTTTCTTCTCTACACGCTAATATCTAAAAAAAGCAATACTGAGACAGGAAAAACTCTATTTTTATGTCACGAATTATCCCATGAATTTTATTTTTGGAATCCGTTAAGTTTCATTATTACAGGTTGTATTTAATTACAAACCTCGGAAAAAACGTATTCCCCATTATCCAACTATCTTAAGACACGCCGCCCGATAGAGGAGAGGGCTATGAAGATAAAGGAAAATGAGGGACTAAATGCGTAAAACGCCAATAATAACGTATTATAGCAAAACTTGGCTCGTGTTTTAAGGTTTTGGAAAGGCATAACACCCAAAAATTCGAAAACCCGAGCCAGGTTATGTCAAAAGTTGGCTCTGATTTTGCTATTTTTTATAGTTGAAAAAGACAGTAACCTAATTTCGAAATTTTGCTCGGGTTTTCACTATTTACAAACTCCTAAAACCCAATATATCAAAAACCCGAGCCAAGTTTTGGCAAAAATTGGCTTGGATTTTGCGAGTTTCTATAGTAAAAAAAAAAGACTGGTGTGATTTGGATAATTGGCTCGTGTTTTCTTGATTTACAAACCCTTAAACCCCGATTTTTCCAAAACCTGAGCCAAGTTTTGGCAAAAGGTGGCTGGGATGTTGGGAGTTTGAAGAGTGGAAAAAAGAGTAACGTAATTTCGAAAATTGGGTCAGGTTTTCCCAAATTGCAAACCCACAAAACCCGATTTTTCGAAAATTTAGCAGTTTTGTTAATCATAAATACCCAGTAACCTAGACCTACTACATTGGATTATTATGTTCTATCCAACAACCAACTCTACTCCTAAAATTGATTAATGAAATTTAACACACACATGTGGCAGTCCGTGGATTCGAACACAGGACGCTCACACCGAAAATCAATACCTTATGCATTGCGCCACGAAGACAGACTAACCCTCACCTAACACCTACAACGTGTCCGTAGTACCTAGTACGTGGGATACAAGACTAAACCTTACCTACCAGGTAATATATGTTCATAGTAGGCCTACTTACTTTATTCCATACCTACCACTTTATCCCTCGTCATTAACCTAACTCAATATTTATGAGGCTCACCACAGTTATTTAAAGTTATTTATATATTTTTTTGGATTGGTTATTTTTATAGTTTATAAACTTTTTATAATACAAATATTTCATGGAAATTAGTATTTACCCATTATCCAAGAATCTAAAAACACAGCCCCCGTTAGTGGGAAAGGCTATGAATGAAAGGGAAATTGAGGGGTATAAAGCGAATATATTGCACATTTGTAAATTTAAAGTTGGCTCTGATTTGTGCATTTTCGAGCCCCATAAAACCAGATTTTTTTTAAACCAGATTTTTTAAAAACCCGAGATAACTTTTGACAAAAGTTGACTCGGATATGACGGATTTCACAGGGTGCAGTGGGTAATAGCCAATGTTAAAAAAATAGTAAACTTTGAGGAGACATCAGCCTAACCTAACAACCTTACCTAACCTATCCTAGTATTATGTATGAGTGCTGTTGCCCCCACTCCCCCGCTGGTTGGGTAAAGTTGCTAACGGTAGAAATCCAGTTGGGTGGAGTGAGTAATAGCCTAAGTTATAAAAGATGGAATCAACTTTGAGAAGACATTAGCCTAACCTAACAACCTTACCTAATCTATCCTAGTATTATGGGTGGGGGCTGCCGCCCCCACATCCCCGCTGGTTGGGTAACAGTGCATATTATTCAGAGCTGGGCACTGCAAACAAAAAGTCAAATCAGCAAACACAGAACATAACTTCAGCAAACACAAATGTGCAAACCTTGTGAAATTTCTGGTTCGCAAATTCAAATATGCAAACGCAAACAGTTTTTCATTAATTTTAAATTTAAACTACAGAATCAAGGGTAATTAAATCAATAAAATCAATCTCTAATGTCAATAAATATATTGTTGCACAACTTCCAGTGACCTCAGGGATATACATTTTAATAATGCCATGGGATACAGTAATGGATTGAGGGGCAAAGCCATGACTTAATATCATCATATATATTGCCAGTAGGGGGGCAAATAACAAGTACGCCGCGGCCCAACCGACTGTACACCCGCCCGCTAACACAACTCTTACCGTACCTAAAGTTTAATAGGCCTACAGTTTATTTTAGCCTAGGTTACTGGAGATGTCGCCCCAAAAACTTGTCCCGCATTTTGTATAAGGAACTTGCCCCGTTTTGGTTAGGTTTGGCTAACAAAAATATATATATAATATATAGCCTAGACCTATAGCATAGGCCACTCCGTTTGTCGGACATGGGCAATAAAACGTTGGGGTGACTTGTTATCGGGGAAAATCATTCAGTAATAATCAGTATTCGCAATTTTGCACCATTCGGGAGGAGGTAAGCCAGATCACAGAGGTGCAAGGAGGCGATTCATTCGCGGCCACCCCTTTGGGGATGGCAATAGATAGATAAGTTTACTTTAGATTGATTAAGTAATTTAATAGAAAGTAGCCTAGGCCTATATTCATTATGATGCTCAGAATATAACTTCAGATCAGAATTAAATAAAATCTTATTGTAAATTATATATAATACTTTCAAAATTAACACTGTCTATTTATCTATGAGTCGGTCATTAGGCCTCTATACTTTATATTAAATATTTAGCCTACATGCTTTGAGGCATTTTTGATGAGATTAGGGTAGGCATAGCATAATTAAATTAGTTTAGGTTAAGAAAACATTAACAATATAAGTCAAATTGCTAGGCTACTAACTGAAGTGAAGCGCCGCTATACAATAGGCCTAGGACTATTACAACCGCTTCATTTTACATATAGGCCTAGGCCTATTCGTTTATAAAAGGTAAGGCTAATGTACTATTCACTTCAAATACAACATGAGACTTTCCAACTATCTTATCTAATCATAAATAAAGGCGGAGGCGTAGGCTATTACGTGGTCACGAAAGCGTGTTATAAACATAAAACCAGCTACACAGCTGATAGGCATCACCATCGCCATCTATGGAGACGATGGAAAACCATGATTGGAATTGCCTTCCTTCTCACTTTTCCAACCCTAATTCTCATGTTTATGATAAACAGAATTACATTTACTCAAGGCTAGAAAAAATATAACAAATTTTTTCCATCTGCTCATAACAAAACTCCATGGACCCCACTATTCTTCCAAGCTTACTTTTAAGATTCGGCTATAATCTGGTTTTCTTTTCCAAATCACATTATGTTACTTAGGCTACTTAAAACACCTGTGTTAAGTCTTTATCGTAACTCAGCTCTCTACATCTCAGTATTCATGATATTTTGACAATATCCATATCCAAAACTAAATAATCTAGACTATTGATAATTTAAATATATTAGCTCAAGAGTGGATTCGATTATGATTTGTGAGAGTACGTTGCGCAATTAATAGGCCTACGATCGAATCTCTCCAGGTCTTCAAATATTTGTGTTTGCCTTTAAGCAATATTTATTAAGTAATCTTTATTATCATGTCTTCCTTAGCATTTTCACACATCAAATCATATACGAAAAATCACGAAATATAGAAGGTGCACTAGATTCCCGCACAAAAAGTAGGCTAGTTGCAAATAGGCGGCCATTTAGGCGCCAACGCTAATGCGCCACCAAAATGACACTTTCGCCATGGCGAAATTGGCGTTTTGCGTATGTGGAAGTGCCCAGCTCTGATATTATTATATGACATACCTTACTCTGGCAGTGAGTGGTTCACAGCAATGACTAACCAAAGAACCTAACCTAACCTAGACCCAGTACGTAGGATACAAAGCTAGCCCTCACCTAACACCTAGCATACAGTATGTCACTAGTACCCAGTACGTGGGATACAAAAGTAGCCCTGACCTAACACCTAGTATATGTCACTAGTACTTGGTACGGTATCCGAACACTTCGAGCGAATTAATATTCGAACGTAGGCGCATTCACATGAATTTATATTAGAGCGTAGACTCATTCGCGCGAATTAATCATGAATTCGCGCCAAGACGCATACGAGCGAATAGTTATTGTTTCTATTATATATACGAAAACGGTAGGTATTGAATACTATTACCTTGGATAGTATTACGGTATCTTATACATACAAAGGCGCAAAAAGCGTAAAAGCATACCTTATCGAGATATAATAATAATAATAATAGTTCTTAAAGCTAGCGCATGCTAAGCTAGCTAAGGATAGCTCAATAAGGCCGATTAGGCGTATTTCCATTGGGGTCCTTTACTACTACACCAAGCGAGCCGCTTGATGATGTGGAGGGAGTAGATGGGGAAGAGGTGCGTCCACATTTTCGACGAGGAGGTCTCCAACGTTGATGTGTCGAGTAAAAACTTTAAGGGCTGCACTATTATTCAGTGTCGTGTCAATAATAACTGAATGTGGGAGGGGTGAGCAACCATCACAAGCAGCGTCCATGACTGAAGTGAAGAGAGGCTTCAATGAAGGTGTGTATCTGTGATTGGTTCAGTGCAATGACTTAATCAAGGTCAATATACTCACCTGATAGGTTGCTGGTTGTAGAAGTGACGTAATTAATGACTTTAATGACTTGTTCAGAAAAAAAAAATAAGAATCCAGAAGTGTCTCGTGACGTGTTGCACAGTAATTGGGAAATAAAAATCAGTATTTCCAATGGGGATTGGCAGATGGTGTGATAGTATTAAAAAAAGTTGAGGGATAGAGCTCTCTAAAATGGCGTTGCTGAAAGCCGCGCCGTCTATAAGAGTATTGACAACCGTTTTCCGGTAGGCAGACATTATTTGTAGACATGTTGTTACCGTTTTTTTAATAGGTTTTGCCGAGGGTTGAAACTAATTTTAATATGATGTTTAGAGCATATGGATTCCAATCAGTTTTCAAATATGTCAAAACAAATTGTGACAGAGATGGAGTTATACTTAGATTGGTATTAGTATTCAAACTCCGTGTGTCCAGACATTTTGGCCCGAACATTTCTTGATTTTGGCCCGGTCACTCTTTCAACTCTGGGGGAGGCACTCTTCACAGGCAGTTCTGCCTTCTGTCTCTCATCCACATAGAAAACCTTGTATGTATGTTTTATGTATATACAAGTTACATAATCAAAAATATATTATAACCCTGTTGCTTGATAATTGAGGCACCAAATTGGCATCCAAAGAAAATGATGGCCAATCTCGCTTATTACAGGATCTCTAGTGAACAGTACTACCCACCTGTGAGGCAGCATCCTTGAAACGTCCTTCCTTGATATCTCTCTGGCATGGGCAGGGTCATCCTTACTGTAGAATCGGACCTGTACGAGGTTCTCATTGCCCATACCATAGCTCAGCATGGCCAGCAATCGTTTGTCTGATGAGCTGGCTGTCTGCTGGTATCTTTAACTCGAACAAGTCCAAAAATCCAGACACATTTTGTAAACAAATATTAATGATTGATCAGAACAGTACGATTAAATTTTTCTCTTCATGGAGGGAGCACTATGACCGGCTGTTAAATGTGGAGCTTGAATGGGATAGGGAGCATCTTTATGCTCTGGAACCAGTGCAGGATCCTCCCCTGTAGGTTAGTCAAACAGCTGTTTGTAGCACAATATAATTAAAATTAAAAACGATACAGCCGCATGCTGGTCGGGCATCGTTGCTGAGATGCTGAAGGCTTCTGGGGAGGTTGGGGTGCGAATTATAGCACAGCTGATGAACGCATTTGTAAGGAAGAAGAAAGTACTGTACCTGACAATTGGAAAAAGAGTGTGATACCTAGAGCCGCGGCGGTCGAGCGGTGAGCACACACACTTGTGAATCTGCAAGACCCGGGATCGAATCCCTGCCACGGCGGACATTTAGTGGGTAGGGTAGTACGTCCTAGCACGTTTCACATGTTCGCACCCAGTCAGGAGACATACTGACGAAGTATGTAGACTAAACACATAACAAACCAACCCCGAAAAGGGTTGAAATACGGGAGCTATCCCCCCACCAAAGGCGGCTTTCTAGGGCCTTTCCTAGCTGATGCTGAGAGGATTGGGTTCTAGTCATGTGGTGATGGGCTGGTCTATCAGAGTGAGAGCTGAGCAATCTCTGCCATACCCATAGCTTACTCTGACTGTTCCTTTTACTTATATATTTTCTAGATCTCAAGTGACGGCGTCTCTAACGTGGATTGACCTCCCAATCTACCAAGATTGGAAGCCAAAGCGTCACATTTTTCCTTTGCCCCTCAACTTTCTCTTCATAATTGCTGAGGGACACAGGGCCCTGGGTGGGGCTTTGGTTTCCCGGGCGTTTCCGCGCCCTCCTCAGCTCCCCGCCATGGAGTGGCTTCGGTCACCCAGGCTTTATTGTGGTTGGCGGGGAGGGTTCTGTGGGGGCACTCGGTTATGGCCTTGGCCTTGCTCGGGGCCTTGGGGCTGTTCGGCCAGGCAGCTTGGGGAACAACAACAACAACAACAACAACAAAGTCACTCCAATAGCTTTCTCTCTCTCTCTCCAACACCCCTTCTCCCCTCTCTACACTCTTCAGAAAAATAGGAAAAGTAGAATGTAGATACGAGGCGCCGTTGTAAAGGCTTATCCCTCAATACCTTCATCTGATCTGTATTGAATATTTTCAAAGGGCAAGATGACTATGGATTGGGGCAATTACAGAGGACTGAAATTTCACCTTACCATGGGATGGAAGCTACCCAAACAAACCACAGTGTTTACAGCAGAGCTCTATGGACTCCTCCGTGCACTTGAGATCATCAACACCCTCCCAGTAAGTGCCTACACCATTTGCTGTGACTCCAAAAGTGCCATACAAGCCATCAACTATAACACCAAGACAAACAAGGAAATAGTATACCCTATGATCCAACTCCTCACCACCCTCCACTCTCAAGGATATACAATATCCCTCCAATGGGTACCCAGCCACATTGACATCCTCCATAATGAAATAGTGGATGGACTAGCCAAAGGGATGCACTCCTTCCACCTAACAACAGTCATACCCTACACCACAACCGACCGGACAAACATCCTCAGAGAAGATGTCCTCCAAGACTTCAAGGAAGAGTGGAAAATAACCATAGCTGGCACACAATACAGTAACATCAAGTCAGTGTGGAGTGTGGAAACACTCCATCTACAAGAACAAAGCCTTAAACACCGCGG
>JAGKTK010021419.1:0-19241 GCA_018397895.1 Paralithodes camtschaticus | reverse complement strand
GTGTTGTGAATATTTTTGTTTAGCCTAGCCTAGGATATAACCTAGGTTTATTTTGAAAAAGTTAGGGCTATTTAGGCTAGAAAAGTTAGGCCTACGTATGGTATTTTGGTTAGGCTAGCAATGCCTAGCTTGGTGTAGCCTAAGCATGGTAAAGTAGAAGCCTAGCATGTTAAGATGGTGTTTGCAGGCGTACCGTCCTCATTGTTAACTAGCTGTTATTAGTCCCATGCTGGTAATATATTTGATGATGGCAATAAGTCATGGGAGGTGAGGGGGACAAAGCCCCCCTCAACCTATCATTATTTCCCATGGCCAACTGTTGGATAATAGATTGAGGAGGCCTATGCTAGGCCTATTTTGAAAAGGTAGATAGGCCTTGAAGTGTTGTGAATACAAAAAACATTATCATAGCCTAGGCCTATTTTGAAAAATTAGGCCTAGGCTAAGTCTGGCATTTTGGCTTGGCTAGAACTGCCTGTGTAGGCATAGACATAGTAAAGTCTGGCATTTTGGTTTAGCTCGCCCTGTCTAGGTGTAGACATGGTAAAGTAGAACAATATACTGTGGTTAAGGTATAAATAATACACTCTCAACTAGCCTAACATATGATTATCAATGATCAATCCGTCGAAAATCCTTTAACTTGGGCCACTAACAGGCTTCCCTGTAGCCTAGCTAGGCTAATTTCTTATCATCAATTCACAAGATACTCTATTCTTCTTCCTGCTGGCTGTGGTGGATCGAATTAGCCATGCTAAACAATGACAAGCTCATAAATTAAAGTATATTAGGTTCTTCTTGGCGCTTCGATCATGTGGGTGACATATTGTTTATTTACAAAGGCCAAGCGCCTGATTGGTCAAGAGAAGCCTCGGTGAAAATAACCGAAAGGGAGCCGTAAGCCTCCTAAGGGAGCTCAACGATGCGTTCGTGAATACACCTTCCGCACTCCCTTAGGAACGATCGTAGGTTGCTGTACGACATCGCACGCTACGACCGTTAGTGAATCTGGGTCCTGGCACTCAGGGGGATATAATGCTGGTTCGCTATCGCTTGCCAGGAAGATATCAATACTTGGATGGGGATAAACGTCTGAAACCAGTTGGCTGAATGGGGTTGAATGGATACAAACCAGAGAAAGAGAGAAAAGGAGAGAAAGAGAAAACAAAACAGGTGAACCCCCACGAGAGGTGCATAGAAAAAAGGGTTGACAGGTTCACTATAGGCCTAATAAATTTTTTTTACCCACCTCGCCGAAGGTGCTCTTTGGCCTCGTAGGTGTGTCTTGAGCATTCCGCGACGTCGCAAGGCCCTTCGCATGCCTCGTGCGGAGCATACCCCTGGCGGGTATACTCTCGGTGAGTATTTGTGCGCACGTCGACGACTAATCGACGAGGAAATTGCCGATGACTCTTGTGCATCGTCGATGTTCTCAGACCATCTGAGAGCATCGGCGAGCTGCCATGCAGCGTTTCAAAAAAAGTTTTTGTGAGAAACCCTCCGCGATGTCTCGCCGATGTCGTCGATGATCCCCGAGGGCCTCTCAGATCATTCTGCAATGTTCGACGATGCTTGCGAGGGCAATGAACCCTCGTGAGTCCTCGTCCCAAATTTTGAACAAACCGAACATTTGCGACGACCCGCGAGGGTCCACGCGAGGCCGGCCGAAGCATACGATTATTATGCGAGGGTATACGTTTGTTGTCCGACATGTCACGAATATGGGTGTCGCTGGTGAAAATCGTAGGAAATCGCACATTTGGGAAAGGGGCATAAGTCTTATAAGTGAGTGCGGTTTATAATCTTAAGGGGAGGCATATGTTTTTTTCTGGACCCTTCTTCTCCCTCGTGTTTAGCCCCATTAGTTTTGAAATTATAAGACGTTCGGCCCTTTAGTTTGGCGATTTTAACACATTTCGACCCCTTTCGTTTTCAATTTTAAGACCTTTCGTGCCATTTGGTGTCGATTTTTTCCTGGCGAGCGATAGCGAACCTGTAATTAAGTAGAAACTGGCCGAATTTTTCTACCGAAAAATGTACAAATTTATCTTGAAGGCGGGTCATGGGAGTGATTTTTTAAAGCTTGATAAAGGTCTAGGGAGCAAACTAACAAATATATATATATAATAATGAAAAAAGGCCAATAAAAAACATATAACCCCCCTTAAGGTTCACTCAAAATAGTAAATACCTCTCCTAGTCCTTTTATGTAGGAAGCGGCGGAGGGTCATCAAATCTTAACTTAAAGGGGGATGGTTGATTTTCTTGGACTACCTTCTCCCTCATATTTATTTTAACCTCATTATTTTTGTATATTTTAAGATTTTTTTTTTCATTAGTTTGGCGATTTTAAGACCTTTCATCCCATTTCTTTGTCAATGTTAGGACTTTTCGTTCCATTTATGTGTCGATTTTATCCTGGCGAGCAATAGCGAGCCTGTAATATTAGGAGGAACCGGCCGGGACTTTTTGGACCGAAAAATTTACTTATTTATCTCGAAGGGGGGTCTAAGGCGTGTTTTTTTTTAAAGCTTGATGGAGGTCTAGCGAAGAAACTAGCAAATATATAAGTAAATGGTATAATTATGTGTAGCGGGAAGATCTGTACTTATATCTCAATAATTTGGTAATGTTACAATATATTTTTACATTTTGCATTAATAAATAGTCTACTAATATAC
The DNA here is from genome assembly GCA_018397895.1 of Paralithodes camtschaticus. Lineage (NCBI taxonomy): Eukaryota > Metazoa > Arthropoda > Malacostraca > Decapoda > Lithodidae > Paralithodes > Paralithodes camtschaticus. The sequence goes on along the minus strand of JAGKTK010021419.1, from coordinate 16,560 downwards.
TAGATTGGGTTAGGTTAGGTTTTGGTTAGGTTAGGTTAGGTTAAAGATATTGTTCAATGTTTCTTAGTAAATAGGCATCTGAAAACAGTTCTACCCGCTACACAGGATCTTACTAAGTAAACCAATAGAAAAAGAAGAAAAAAACAACCATCTCCCCTTAAGCTTACTAGTGTCTATGTGGTAACTGCTTTACTTGTATGGGGAAGATTGTTTATGTTCAGTCGCGGTCATTAAGGCTCGTGCATACATTCCAAGTGGTTGCGGGTTTAATTTAAGCTCCTTGTTAAATCTTTACCTGGTATTTGCGTTTCCAAGGCTCCTTTTAGGGGCTAGTGGCTTGTTTTTTTTCTTCGGTAATTTATTCACATATTTCTTAGTTTCCTCGCTAGACCTCCATCAAACTTAGAAAAACACCCCCCTGGACCGCCCTTGAATATAAATTTGTACATCAAATTTCTGGCTCGCTATCGCTCGCCAGCGAAAAATCGACACCTAACTGGCACGAAAGGTCTTAAAATTGACAAATAAATGGGGCGAAAGGTGTTAAAATCGTCTGAACGTCTTAAAATCTCAAAACTAATGGGGCTAAGCATGAGGGAGAAGGGATCCAATAAATAAAAAAAAAGGGTACCTGCCTTTTCAGTTTTTCGAGGCTTCATTCAACATGCAACATAATTAAAAACTGCGATTGGAGCTAATCTGTGTTACTTATATTTACTGCAGCAGTACAGGTGCCTACAGTAATTTGTGTCATTTTTTGTTGTATGTATGGTAGTACAAATTGTGTGATTGACTTACAAGAGTAATTTGATATAAAACTGTTAATTGGTCATGACATAGTTACTGTATATCAATTTATACTCCTAATTTAATCATTCTATTTTCCTTACATACATGAAGTCACTATTTTCCTTCCATACATAAAGTCAGCATTTTCCTACCATACATAAAGTCACTATTTTCCTGCCATACATAAAGTCACTGTTTTCCTTCCATACATAAAGTCACTGTTTTCCATCCATACATAAAGTCACTGTTTTCCTTCCATACATTAAGTCACTATTTTCCTGCCATACACAAAGTCACTATTTTCCTGCCATACATAAAGTCACTATTTTCCTGCCATACATAAAGTCACTATTATCCTTCCATACATAAAGTCACTGTTTTCCTTCCATACACTAAGTCACTATTTTCCTTCCATACACAAAGTCACTATTTTCCTGCCATGCATCAAGTCACTATTTTCCTTCCATACATAAAGTCAAGGTGTGGATGCAAATTAATGTGGGGACTGTAACAATTCACACTCACTCAGGGTGGATCGATTCCCGGCTTTATGTTCTGTAGTTGGGTATATTTCAGCTGATTTTTTTTTTTTTTTTTTTTTATATGTGAGTGAGGGAGACAAAAGGCGGAACTGCCTGTGGCAAGTGTCTCCCCCAGAATTGAAAGAGTGACAGGGCCAAAATCAAGAGACGTTCGAGCCAAAATGCCTGGACACACGGAGTTTGAAGCAATTTAAGTCATAGGAAGAGGGAAAGATTAATTCTGGGAGAGAGTTCCAGAGCTCAGCTGTTGAATTGACGAAAGATTGAGAATAACGTTTCACTCTTGGGTTGGAGAGTTGCACAGAGTAGGGGTGGGATTGTGTTGCGAGATGGGTGCTACGTGCTCTACGAAGAGGGGCGGTATACACCGAGAGAGCTCTGAGGAACACTGATTATTGTAATAGCGGTAGAATAGTGAGAGAGACAAGATCATTGGTGAGTGGACGTGATTTCTCGATACTTGATAATATAAATGAGTCTACTATGTCTCTGCGTCGTATTAATGTCAAATTTTAATAATTAACAAAACATTTCACTACAAAATCTACGTAATATCTGAGTAACCAAGATAGTAACGTAGCAATTTACCATGGACTGGAAAGAAATAGACTACTGTATAGTGCTAAGCTTCTCTTCCTCACTGCCTAAAGTACTTTATCTACTTCCTCTGTCCCCCTTCTTTACTCCAGATATTCGTAAAACAAGATTTATATATTTGCTAATATATTGATATTTTATCATTTTGCTGTGTGCATGTACACTACAAAACACTGATTATTGTCCTATCGCATTTGTTTAAACTTTGTTTAACTCTCAAGAAAAAAAAAAATCTGACCCATAATAAACATTGTTTGAATATAAAGGCTGTGTTCGTAGGTGTCGCAACCTTTTCATGTTTGTATCACTAAGCATACAATCATATTGGAAATTATAAAGATTGGAAACAACTTTTTAACGTAATTACGCAAATTATAATTATTTAAAGCGTATATGCAGACTGATTGATGCTAAATAAGTGTTGTAGTAAAGCGTTGTATTCTTTGGTAAACAGGTCGACCCTTGTTATTTCCGTTTAGCTGTCATATTAATAATGCATAATTGACGTCAGAGAGAGAGAGGGAGAGACAGAGAGAGTGAGAATGAGAGTGAGTGCGTGTGTGAGTCAGCGCTTCTGAGTGCGTGCGTCAATGTGATTGAGAATAAGTGCGTATGTTTTGTGTGTGTGTGTGTGTGTGTGTGATTTTGAAGAATTATATTTACATGGTTTATTATGTTTTCTCTCATATGTTTATTTTTTTTCAATTTTGTTATTAAAAAGGATGTTTCTTATTCAAAATTCAAAGGAGTATCATTAAATCATAATCGGGTGAGAAAAAAACCCCAGCATTCTATAGTCCATTCATTATAGGTAGGCCAGAAATCGTGACCCCTAACCTCAGTAACTCACAAAGGGCTAGAACAAATGGGCTGTAACCTGCCACACCTAGCCTATTCCCTGGTTGACAATTTTCAAGTGGTACACATATTACCTCGATTACCGTACTTAAGGGGGTAGTGCTTGGATTTTGTTCTATGTACTTATTAATGTATATAATGTATATTTAACTTTTTTCGCTAGTAAATCAAGTAAGTAAAGCTTAGAAGATCACCCCCTAGACCCTCTTTCAAGATAAATTTGTACATTTTTCGGTAGAAAAATTTCCTTCCTTCTAAAATTACAGGCTCGCTATCGCTCGCCAGGAACAAACCGACACCTAAATGGCACGAAAGTTCTAAATATTGACAAAACAAAGGGGCGACAGGTCTTAAAATCAACAAACTATTGGAACGAAGGTCCTAAAATCTCAAAACTAATGTGCTAAACATGAGGGGGAAGGAGGTCCAGAAAAAGCGACTACTTCCCCCTTAAGTTATTTTTGAGTTATGAGAGGCTGGGGTTGGGATTTATGGCCTACCTATAATGAACAGGGTATAGTAATCCTACCATATATATATATATATATATATATATATATAGTCCATTTATTATAAGTACCGGTAGGCGAGAAACTGCGAACCCTAGCCTCTGTAACTCAAAAAGGGTTGGAGCAAATGGTCTGTAAATTGCCACACCTATTCTCTGGCTGACCTTTCCCAAATGGCAGACATATTAGCTCAATTACTCTCGTCGTTTGTGAGTTACAGAGGTTAGGGTTCACAGTTTCTCGCCTACCTATAATGAATGAAGTATAGTTGTGTTGTAATCCTCCCCTATATATTCACAGATGGCCAGATGGCCTACACTATCAGAAATATGGGTATTAAAAGGGTTATCAAAGTGTCCATAGTATTATACCCTTTTAATGGGGAGGTACTCGCGTTTTCTGAACCCCCTTCTCCCTCATGTTTAGAACCATTATTTTTGCGATTTTAAGACGTTCGTTCACTAGTTTGGCGATTTTGAGACATTTCACCCCATTAAATTGTCAATATTAAGACCTTTCGTGCCGTTTAGGTGTCGATTTCTAACTGCCGAGCGATATCGAGCCTGTAATTTATGAAGGAATCGGCCTTCGGCCGGGAAATTTTTCTACCGAAAAATGTGCAAATATATCTTTAATGAGTAGTAATGTCTGTCAGATGTATGTACAGTTGGCCACATAAGTTCTGTTCCTCGTCATGATGTAATGTATGAAAGTAAAATGGGTATGATTGGATTGCGAGTGTGGTTTCTTTTAATTATCAATTGACTAGTCAGATGATTTAACAAACCTACACTCGTAATTCAATCATGCGCGTTATACTTCTATGTATAAGATCAAGGAGAGGAACAGAACTTATGCGGCCAACTGTACATGTAAACAAACTTATGCGGTCAACTGTACATGTAAACAAATCTAAAAATATTAACTTGTAGTACCGGTAACTGAATACGTCATGTCCCAATTGACCAATTGCGAGTTTCAGGCTATAAGGAAGTTGGAGTTTTTTACATTGATATTTCGCAGAATTACCAGCTAAAATGCGGTTGTAGTACATTTATAAATACATACAACTAAAAATTCAACATAAGATTTATCCATTAGACATCTACTTTATAATTACATTTCTGTTTAATACGGCACCAACTTCCTTATAGCCAGAAACTCGCAAGTAGTCAATTATCACTGTGGCCCATATTCTTTCCCAAACCCCATCACTGCCTGTGGTATTCCTAGCCAGTTACTACTATGTGCTATGTGTTGTAATTCCTATGAGAAGTACGGGAACATTATTGCAGTACCTCTCATTGCAACTAGTCTACACCAAATAGCGCACACACACACACACACACACACACACACACACATATATATATATATATATATATATATATATATATATATATTGACTTTGCTAGGAATATTACAAAACTAAGTAATTTTCACCGACAATAAGGGGGTTTGCCATCGCTGTGAATTATGATACTGTCTGCCCAATGTTAAATTAAGTTTGTAAATGTTTTAAAGTACTAATAATGCTTATGATTTTTAGACCTTCTTAATAAGCTAAATAAAATCGTCTGGCTGTAGCTATTGTAAATATTGCAACTGGACAGCGTGTCAAACTAGGGCAATTTGGTTATAGCTTAAGGGGGAGGTAGTCGCTTTTTCTGGACACCCTTCTCCCTCATGTCTAGCGTATTAGTTTTGAGATTTTAAGACGTTCGTTCCATTAGTTTGTCGATTTTAAGACCTTTCGCCCATTTTCTTTGTCAATATTTAGACCTTTCGTGTCATTTAGCGAGCGAGCGAAAGCGAGCCTGCAATTTTAGAAGGAACCGCTTTTTCTACCGAAAAATTTACAAATTTATTTTGAAAGGGAGTCTTGGGGGTGTTATTTCAAGCTTGATGGAGGTCTAGCGAGGAAACTTAAACATGAATAAATAAATAAATAAATATATAGACCAAAAACCAAGCACTACGCCCTTAACCCCTTCACCACCATGACGTAATTTTCATCCTATTCTGGTTACCATTAGACGATTTTCTTTAGTTTATAATCTACCTATTTGACTAAAATTGGTAAATACGATCTCAATAAACCCTCTTAGCAATATAGGTCTTTCTGAAACTACATAACATCATCTAATTTTAGCCAGAATCAAAGGTTCTGGGGTTAAGACTGGATTGAAATTGAGAAGGAATACAAGGAACCTCATGTGAAATTGTATTGTTTTTGCCAGTTTGTCGCTCCCAAAGACTTAATAAGAACTGTCAACATAATTAACTTTTTATATATAATAATAATAACTACTAAAAAGTTACCGCTTTGTTTTTAGGACTAGTTCTGAACAGGGTGTCAAACCGAAGCAATTTTGTTTGAAAACTTGGATGAATATAAGAAGGCACACGAGAAAATTAACATGAAATACCATTACTGTGGCCATTATATTTCTTCCGGATAGATAATTTATACTATAATCCATAATTTGATCTCTGTATATACAATAATAAAGACTAAGAAGAATGAAATCTGCTTTAAGTTTGACCCCCTGGTTCTGAATAGTCTCTGGTCGACACACCACTGGCTTGGTGAGGTTAACCCCTTGAGGATTATCACAACATTTAACAGCTTATTCTGGCTATTATTTAACGATTGTAATAAGCTTAGCAAGGACCTATTTGAGATTGTGTTTGCCCCTTTGATTCCTAGAAATCCTTCCTTAAGTGCATTAAATCGTTTAAGGGGAGGTTCTTAGCTTGTTACCTAGACCTCCATCAAACTTTAAAAAATCACCCCACTGAGATAAATTTGTAAATTTTTCGGTAGAAAAATGTCCCGGCCAAATGCCGATTTCTCCTCGATTGCAGGTTCGAGGTGACACGAAAGGTCTTATAATTGACCAAAAAAAATGGGGCAAAAGGTGTTAAAATCGCCAAACTAATGAGGCGAACGTCTTAAAATGTCAAACACTAATAGGCTAAACATGAAGGAAAAGGGGGTTCAAAAAAACACCCCCTTTAGTGAAAATTCCCATTAATATAAACCAAAATATAACACAGAAATGTGTCATCAAATACTAAAAGGGTTAAAATATATTAACCAGATCTGTGAGACGCCTCGACAAGCTCACACATTTCGCAAGAGCAGCTTTTCACCAAACTGAGGCATGACCGTCTAAATAATATATATATACTACATAATTGATGATAGCGATGGCCGTGCACCGTAAAATATCAAGAGTATAAAAACAGGTATATAATATAATTGGGTACATTGATATTGATTTACCTTTCTATCCTTGTATTAGATGGGTTTAATACCATCAAAATTCCATTAACCCTATTTGGTTCGAGGAAGGCATTTTTTGGGCCCCATCTGATTTGCTCCATTAGTTTGGATATTTTATGATGTTTCACCCCATTAGGGTGGCGATAATATGACGCTTCACCCCATTCAAGACTCGATTTTGTCTGGGCCAGCGATAGTTAGCCGGTAAGTTAGAAGAAATAGGCTTTTGGCCAAGATATTTTTCTATCGAAAAATTTATAAATTACGCTTGAAGGGGGTCTGGTTAGGCATTTTTTTTTTTAGTTTGAAGAAAGTCTGGGAAAGCGTATTCGGTAGCCTAGGGGACAAACTAAAATACATTGATGGTGCTCGAAAATGGCAAAAACAAGCAAATCCCTCATTAATAATTAAACACAATATCATAATAAACCAAACAAATCTGACCAGATAGTTTTAAATGGGTAAATTATTATTGTCACTTTATTTACCCTTTTCATACCCAAATTTGCATTACACTTTGGCGTTAGTCCAACCATGTTCCAGTTGACTATGTATAAACTACTGGTATTATATATAATGCCTTCAGCATACCATGACAATAGTCTTCATTATATTCAAGTTACTATTGGGCGATTTTTTGCAGTTTGGAATGGATCTCTTAGAGATCATATTGGCAAAAAATATCCTGATTTACCCTCTGACTTACGAAATTCCATCCTAAGCTGAAACAAATGATGATGGCCAAAACTATGAAGAAACGCGTCCTCAAATATTGAAAGTTTTATGTCGAGATAATATGAATAGGACTCCTGAATAAACCCCTTGAGGATTATGAAGCATTTTGACAGTATATTCTGGTTATTATTAGACCTTATTATTCAGTTTAGGAAAAACTTGTGCAAGCTAGAGAGTTGATTGAGGTAATCTTTACCCCTTTGATTCATAGAGATCCTTCCTAAATTGCTTAATATCGTGTAATGGTAACCAGAATAATGTGAAAAATGCGTCTCAAATACTTAAAGAATGAAAGTTCTATAAGACTTCAGCCAGCCATAGCCTTTCTATGTCTAGACATATCGATACCAACTTCTCAGAGCTAACTCAAACAGAATCTGAATACAATCGAGATCAAATTTTCCACCATTTGTAAAGAGGCCAAGAATAAAGAGGGGTAACAATTTCAGCTTGTTTGTTCTAGCCTTCCCTGACTTACATATGGCTACGCTATATAGATATGGGTATGAAAAGGGTAATTACAGTGTCCATTTTAAACTATCCATCTAAATGTATACTGGTGATAATACACCCATCATATATAATACAAGACAGTTAAATCATCCTTAAATATTCATTTCATATATATATATATATGTATATATATACTGTATATGTATATATACTGTGTATCTATATATTTATATATATATACTGCATATATATATATATATATATATATATATATATATATTTATAAAAAATATAAAAATACACAATACCCTACCTGATACATATATATTTTATATATATTATTAAATATCTACAAATGAGCAGCCAAGGGATACGAATGTTATCATAATTATAATCAACAGAGTATACTGTAGATGTCACGGGCTTACCTAGTTGCGCTGACCGCACAGAATTGACGATCGAAGTGAATTGGTGAAAAATTAATTCTAGTAAGGATAGAGGAGCCCCTAATACAGATAAATTGAAGAATATCTGAGAGAGAGAGAGTGTGTGAGAGTGAGTGTTTAATTGAGATTGAGAGAGAGTGTGTGTGTGAGAGTGTGACAATTTTGATCGATATTGAGAGTGTGTGTGTGATTGAGAGATAGTGTGTGTGTGAGAGAGAGAGAGAGAGAGAGAGAGAGAGAGAGAGAGAGAGAGAGAGCAGTGACCTCCCCTCCCTATCTTTGACCAACCGTAACTGAGTGGTGATAGGTGGTGATGTTTGACACCTTGACTCTCTGACCTTAGATCAACCTCTTCCATCACTGTCTGTCCTCCCCCTCACTTTGGTTCACACACACACACACACACACACACACATACAATTAGGTGAGTACACACACACACACATATACATACATAACTAATCACATATACACGTAATTAATACAATCTTGTACTCCCTCTGGAAAATTAAATTCGGTGCTGACAAGCATTCGTCTATCTGCCGGAAGATGTCTTGAAATACAGACAAAAACAGACTCTTGTTTCTTGACAAATAAATTACTAAAACGTTTACCGGTACATAGATATTATGTAAAAAACAAACTTATGAAAATGGTCTTGCTGTATCTCAAGGATGTTTTTAAGTATAGATGATCAGAAAAGAAGCACAAATGATCTTAGTCTGCCCTTACGTCTGGTTCGATGTTCGTTTTCTTTGACACCCGCGTAAAGGGGGTATCACACTGGGCCAATTCTCGTCATTCTTCAGTAAAAAATGGAGCTACCGCCAGTCTCCAGCACAAATCTCACCATTTGATGGAGCTAGGATGCTTCCCGCACTGGGTGGGAAGTTCCATTTTTTGATGGAGGTAGATTGTCAGCCTCTTTACAGCTCGCATTTAATCTCAATTATATCTCAAGTATATGACGTCGAAATATATATTTTGCTACATAATTGTGTATTTTGATTGTGAGAAGGGCTGCGGATAGACATTAACTAAGTGAATTAATGCTAAAATAGCTACACCACTTGCAGCTAAATAACCACTTCCTATACCTACGCCACGGCGATTGGTATGAAACGAAAACATTCGGTTGTGTAGCAGGAAGAACTGTTTTTCAGATGCCTATTTGCTAAGAATCATTGAAAATATATTTAACCTAGCCTAACCTAACCTAGTATATTAGTGGACTATATATTTATGAAGGTAAAATGTAAAAATATATTGTAACATTACCCGCATACACAGGATTATAGCCTACCAAGCATTCTACAACCTCCGAAAAGTTCAAAATATTTCCTCATATATGCTCCAAATATATACATAATCACGCAAACTTGTAGATTGAGTCATATTGAAATATAATTGTCGATATAAATCCATATTACTCTAAATTATTGGTGAAACAGCACAATATAAACGATCGTTTAGTGCCGAGGTAACGACAGGGGCTCCGTCAGGCTATAGCCTATATTTTGCGAAAAACTTCCTCATAGCTACTTATATAAGCTTCACACGCAAAACATAGCAACATTAACGTATAGATTGGGTCCTATTACACAAAGTTTGTCAATATCAATCCATATTATTTTACAGTTTAAGTGAAACCACTGTTCTATAGCCTACGCCACGGCGATTGGTATGAATTGAAAAAGTTCAAAATATAAATTTCCTCATATAAGCTTCAAATTTAAAATAAATTACACTAACGTGTAGATTGAGTCATATTGCATTATAATTGTAGATGCAAATTCATATTACTATACATTACAGTATAGGTGAAACGGACCAATATAGGCTAAGGTCGGACGTTGTTATTGTTGTGTCGGAGACTCACGCAGCCAGGACGCTTGGCGTGTCTGATAGAATTTGCCGGCGCTACTGACTGGAAATGGAGACTGGAGATTGGAGAATGACGAGAATTCGGCCCAGTGTGATGCCCGCTTAAGGTATTCTCCTATAGATGTAGGAGATAGTATGGATAAACTTGCAGTCGCGAATAGAGTGTTATTTGTGGTGTTTGAATGGAATTAAAGGCTAAGTATTAAATATATAAAACAAATATTCTGGTTATAGAGGAACGAACAGTATTATTTTATACTTAATTCGAGATGAAAGGATAATCAGTGTGTTTTGTGTTTCATAAAGGGAATGTTGACTAGTAATAAAAAAGGGACTTGATAATACAAGACTAGAATTACTCTATATTCGCAAGAGTTTTTCCTGGGGTCGAGGGATGACTCAACGATTTATGGAGTGTAGGGGATTTAAGGGGGGACTTCAGTGTGTTCTTGTTGGCTGGTTCTTGAGTAGTCTTTACTGGCGGTGGTAGTATCTGGAGACTCGGATCTTTTCGACATTGGGGATATCTTCTGCCTTTTTTTTATGGTGTGGGCAGCATCAATCCTACCGCTTCCAGTCTCAAACCTGGCTGTTCTTGAAGACAATGATTTTTTTGGCTTCTGAGCAGCTTCGGACCTACCGCTTCCTGTCTCGAACGTGGCTGTTTTGGCAGCATCGAGCCTACCTCAGTTTGTTTGGGCAGCTTCGGGCCTACTGCTTCAAGTCTCAAATCTGGCTGTATTGGCAGCATCGAGCCTACCTCATCAAAAACCAGACTAGGTCTGAATGAAGTGTTTGATGCCTGGTTCTGGGTGTTGTTGTTGTTGTTGTTCCCTACGCTGCCTGGCCGAACAGCCCCGAGTCCTTAAGGACTTTCACGGTCGGGCTTTCCCACAGAGCTCTCAAGGAGTGTAGATTGTGTTGTTGGCGTAAGTGGTTGTGTGAAATGCAGTCTACTGTGATGTGTTTAATAGTATGGGGTGCTGTATTACAACCTGGGCAGCAGTCGACGATGGAGTCATCCAGTCTCTTCTGATAGCTCAGAAGGGCTGGATGGTGTCCGCATCTCAGCCTGGCCAGGTGGACTCTGTCCTCGCGAGGAAGGGAGGATTCAGAAGGATGGATTTCTGGAGGTCGTACCTGCAGCTGCATGTTGTCTATGAGTGAGTCTATGAGTCTATGAGTGGCGGAGTCTACGCCGTGGGACCACCTCCCAGAGCTGCCGAACATGGATGGATGTCGACCCTCCCGGCCGGAGACAAGATCACCGACCAGTGGAGGACAGCCGGCTGCCGACCGTGGGGAGTAGTTTCCGGGAGCCAAACCGTCACAACCATCCCTTGCCCCCTCCCTGGGGGCACGAGTCATTGGTTCAGGGTGTCTGAGGTAGTGTCACTTTTCTCTGCTATCCTTGTGTTGGTGTTGGTGCAGGCTAGAAGGGCTTGCACGGTGCGACCTCCTTTCTCTGGGTTGGGGGTAGCCGCCTTGCTGGTGACGGTGCCAGGGTGGGTGATGCTCCGGGCAAGAAGGGCGATCTGGGCCTGGTGTTGAGGGGGTACCCTATGTCCTTGTTGTACAGGAGCTGTAGAGGTGATGAGGCTTGCTATCTTTATTTCTTGCATCATAACATAATTGTATATTAAGTGTATCCCACAAATACACGAGAGCTACTAAATGTTTTGACTCTCAGCCGGGGCTCCAACCACGAACACCTAGGACGAGAGTCCATGCTTTAATCAACTACACAACGGCATGATAAAGAATATACCGGTATATATATATATACACTGCATATATACAGTATATATACAGTATATATATATATATATATATATATATATATATATATATTTATATATATATATATATATATATATATATATATATATATATACCGGTATATATATATATATGTTGAGCGAATGGGAGGTAAAAGGCTTACAAAGAGAGTATATAAGGTGCGTAGATGGATACTAAGACCTTGGTTGGGATGGAGAGATGGTGTAGTACAAGCGTTGGAAGATATTGAGATGACTGTAGAACAAGAACAGGCAAGAGAAGTGGTAATGAATAGGAATGAATGGAGAATGCTTGTGAGTAGATGAGTGATAATGCGGACATTGGGAGAGGGGATTTGGTGCCAGTTGGACTAGAGAATAGTCTGTCAGGCGCCTGGCCTGGGAAGCCGGTGTATGTGAAGGGTCATGCCTGGATGTGAGGTGGGCGGGCATTATGGTGGTAAAGCTTCGCTGTGTGTCTGCCTCCTGAGACCAGAACCTCTCCGGGGACCTGGGAGTCTTTTGCTGGGGACCCCAAATGGGTTTGAGTCTCTGGGTCTTCTACTGGGCGACCTAGATGTGTTTGCGTTTTAATTTTATTTATTTATTTATTTATTATTTTTGTGTTGTGTGGTGTTCTCCCTGTTCGGGCTCTGTCTTGAGTCAGCTTGGGGTATGTGCCTGAGTATATAGCCTACATACACATACACACACACACACACACACACACACACATATATATATATATATATATATATATATATATATATATAGATAGAGAGAGAGAGAGAGAGAGAGAGAGAGAGAGAGAGCTTCACATAGGACAGAAGGAACATACACACGCACGAACAAACCTAGATCGCTAAGTAGATACATAGACATAAATATATAATAGAGCTAGACAAGGAGGTAGAGCTAGACTGACGGGTGAGTGTGTACATTACCAACAATTTCAAGGTAACCATCTATTTTTAGGTCCCACAGTAAACAATTAAAGGCTTCCAAATATCACGCTAAAATTAGTAGGAGTCCAGTTGATCAATATATTTTATTTATCCAGTCTGTCCATGGGAGATACATTCTGTGCTGAAAACAATCGTGTAATGTTAGCATGAAGTTAATTAACCCTTAACTGGCGGCGCCCGGCTATTGTCGAGTGAAATAAATGTAGCCTATGTGGCGGGGCCCGGCTATTGTCGAATGCAATTTTGAGCACGTAATGTGCTCTTAGAGAGAGCTGAGCGGTGGGAGGAGCGTAGATTACCTCCTGACCGCTCGCCACGGTGGCCGTGGAGCTACTGAGATGTACTTCTTTGTACTCCACCCTCTCTCACTCGTTTGACACGTAATAATGTAAGAAAATGACCTTATTTTAGCGATTTTGCCCTTCGGTTGCACGGTTGTTGCAAGACAACCAGTGATCGTAGAAGGATGGTTCGGGTGTCATTGGAAAGCTCAATTTACGCCCTTTCAGGGATACATACTTGTACTACGCTCTGGGTCTTGTTTATGCATGAAAATAGCACGGAAACAACCCCATTTATGGTATAAAAAAAAACGCTGGGCGGTACATAGAAATTACCGCCGCTCTTTGAGTGTTAAAGTAAGGTTATTATTTGTGTGTGCTGTTTTCTATTAACGGACACTGTAAAATAAGAACGCTAAATTGTACCAGAAATGATACACATAATTATGTTGCATCGTTTATGTGTGCTATTTGAACACGAACGAGTTTGAAACGCCTTTTTTGTGTAGGCCTATCATTTAAGGGGAGATTTATATTCACCATGTATTTATTTATTCTTTATTCTAGTTTCTTTCCTAGACCTCCATCGACCTTTAACAAAAATCCACCCAAGACCTCCGTTCGAGATCACCGGCCTTTGGCCGGTTCCTCCTAAATTGCAAGCCTGCTATCGCTTTCCAGGAAAAACTCGACACCAGCATAGCACGAAAGGTCTTAAAATCGCCAAAATAATTGAGCGAATGTCTTAAATTTTTTAAACCGACAGGGCTAAGCATGAGGGAGAAAAGAGTCCAAAAATCCCCCCTCAATAAATGTCTTCAGTTTTTACAGTTTATTGGGTATGAAAAGGGGGATTATTATTCGCTTACTGGGCTAGACAGTTAAAGTGTCAACAATAAAATTTCCTGATAAATGCATTAGAGAGAACAAATAAATAATAATAAGAATAAAACCATGAAGATATAAAGATGACTATACGATACCCAGTGACTATATGTACAGTATACCGATATTACCTGTATACCCTCTTCATAGGCTTCACTTCTTATACCGTAGCCTACTCTTAACCCCTTCTGTAGCGGTGATATACTTTTTCATTATATTCTGGCAACTATTAGACGATTTTGTTCAACCTAGGAAGGACGTCTACCTCTTGAAAAATGCTACAGACTGTCTTAATTAATCCTTTCAGCTACCATATATCTTTCCTAAGCTTTATAAAATCGTCTAAATGTAGCTGAAATCAAATTTAAAAGACGTCGCCGGTACAGAAGGGGTTAATGGGTGATTCGGTTTTATTTATTAATTTATTAATTTTCTTATGTTTATTTTTAACGGTATTATATTTTGTTTTTGTTTCCTCATTAAATCTCCTTCAAGCTTAATAGAATACCCCCTAGAGTGGCCTAGACCTTCCTACGAAAATAAATTGTGCATTTTTCAATATAAAAATGCCTGTACCAAATGCCGGTTCCTCCTAAATTGTAGGTTCGCTGTCGCTCGCCAGGAAAAATAGACACTTAAATGGCACGAAAGGCCTTGAAATTGACAAAGAAATGGAGCGAAAGGTGTTAAAATTGCCGATCTAATGGGGGCGAAAGTGTTAAAATGTAAAAACTGATGGGGCTATTCATAAGGGAGAGTTGGGGGGGGGGGGGGGTCAAGAAAAAGCACCCCCCGAAGAAAAACAAAACAAAACAAAACATGCATTTCAATTAACTCTAGAGGATTTGATTTAGCTCAGAAAATCCATCAAGCCGTCCGTTTTCTGTACGCTGAAGAAACTGGGCAGGGTGGTGTACTGAATTATTCCCAAATGGCACCGATTCTGTATGTAAGGCCTTGTAAATGTCATGTCTATTTATATGTGTTGAGAGGAGGGGCAGAGAAAACACAATAATAGCGCTTTTGTTTGTCCAGTCCAACATTATTAACCCCTTCTGTACCGGCGACGTATTTTTAATTATATTTTTGGTATCGGTACATTTAGACGATTTTATGAAGCTTAGGAAGGATATATGGTAGCAAAAATAATTAATTGATATAGTATGTAGCCTTTTAACAGTACACATCCTTCCTAAGCTAAATGAGATAGTCTGTAGCCTTTTAATTAGCATACATCCTTCCTAAGCTAAATCAAAATAGCTTTCAGCATTTAATGTAAAGGAGTCACCGGTACAGAAAGCGTTAATAATAGAGAGGTATAATAATGGAATATATAAATCATTATATTAAGGGGGTATGGTTGGTTTTTCTGGCCCCCCTTCTCCCTCATGTTTAACCCCATATGTTTTGAGATTATAAGACGTTCGCCCTATTAGTTTGGCGATTCTAAGACATTTCACCCCATTTCTTTGTCAGTTTTAGGACCATTCGTGCCATTCTAGTGTCTATTTTTTTCCTGGCGAGCGATAGCGAGCCTGTAATTTTAGGAGGAATCGGCCATCGGCCGGGAAATTTTTCTACCGAAAAATTTACATATTTATCTTGAACGGGGGTCTAGGGGGTGATTTTTGAAGCTTGATGGAGGTCTAGGGAGGAAACTAAAAAATATAATAAAACAATACATAAATAAGCAAATAAATACCCCCATCCCCCCTTAAAAAGCCTGTATTACTGCCGCTATACTTGGTTGATAATGGTATATTATTATGGACTCTTTATATGCCCTTTTTGTGCCTATATCTCTTAGCCTGTAACAAATGTGGTAGGGTGCAAAGTTCCTTTTCTGGCAATTTATCTGGACTTGTTGTTTACCGTATCTAATCCGGAGGTGTTTTTTTAATAGACCACCCCTATTTCACACTATTAGTTTGGCGATTTTCAGACGATTCACCCCATTCAGGTTGGTATATTCTGGGCGAGCAAAAGCGAGCCTGCAAATTAGGGGAAATCGGCCAACGATCGGGACAATATTCTGCCGATAAAAATATACATTTAGCTTCAAGTGGGTGTGGGTGGGGGGGTTCTTAACACCCTTCTCTCTCATGCTTAGCCCCATCATTGTTGCGATTTATAAGACCTTTCAACTTATTTATAATTCAATTCTAAGACCTTTCGTGCCATTTAGGTGTCGATGTATTTCCTCTGGCAAGCGATAGCGAGCCTGCAATATAAGTAGAACCGGTCTTAGGGCGAAACATTTACACATTCTTTCGAAGGGTTGTCTTGAGGGAATTATTTAAAGCTTGATGGAGATATAGGGACCACAAAAATAAATAAATAAATAAATAAATAACTAAATACATAAAATAAAAACGTCCACTTAACGGTATGAACAACTAGACTAAAGTTAAGATTGGCATTGGTCGCAGAATTAGCAAATATATAAATCGAGACCTGCTAGACCTATAGTTATGAGTCCGCCTTAGTTATTCTTAAATATCGAGACCTGCTAGACCTATAGTTATGAGTCCGCCTTAGTTATTCTTAAA
>JAGKTK010021418.1:0-10248 GCA_018397895.1 Paralithodes camtschaticus | reverse complement strand
GGGGGGGGGGGGGGGGGGATTAAGTATTATGGTATGAAGTTATACAGAAATTTGATAATGTGTTTTGGGACTATAATACATAACTGATACATAACACAAATTATGAGGCTAAAGTAGACTGTGATTAGGAAAGAAAATGTCCTATTGACTGCAGTTTGACAATGTAATTTAGTAAAAGTTAGCCTTGATGCTCTTTTCTGCATATGTGGATGATGTTTTTATCAATTTTATATATGGATAATGTGGAAGTACAAACACCGCGAGATGTCACTCTGCTAGCCAATGAGAGAGCCGGATTGTTAGTAGCTAATCCTGATTCCTGGCGAGGATGTGGGTGTCGTAGCCTTGCAAGTGAAGTTGCAATTGCAACCGTGCCTCATCCTGATTGGTCGATGGCTAGAGGTGAGCTACAGTTCCTTAACCACCACGCAATGGTTATTTCAAGATCGAGCAAGTTTCCTCTTACGAAAACACTACCCAGAGCTACCTTACTGGGTTAGTATTACGAGGACAATGGCAAGAACACAAACATGAAAGGAACAAAGAAGCAGATAAGGAAAACTGTCACCAGATCCATACCTGGAAGCTGTCTACCAATTAGCATGCAGCGCACATACAGGTGCCGCCTATAAAAGTTCGACCCGAGCAGCTACAGCACAGACACGAACCTCAGCTGACAACAGCTCCAGAAAAGGACCAGTTGGCACTACCCCAGCCTCTATACACTGCAGCAGTTAAAACTAGAGTTAAAAAATGAGTAAGCAGCGCCGCCGAGCCGGGTAGCACAGTACTACAACAAGCTTTCCCTCAGCCCCGAGCCAAAGACTAACCTACAGCTTGATAATAAAGGAAAGAAGCTCTCCTAATGCACAGCACACCTTGGGAAAGCTCTAGGTAATGTGCGCAACATACTCGTGGGAGTCACAGAATGGGACCAAGCAAAAGTCACCCTGATCGAGGAGTTCGGAAGGGAGAACTCTAAGAAAAAAACTAGAGACAGGCAATGGGCACTTGAAGTTGTACAACCAAAATGTATGGGTTGTGATATGGAAAGTAGAGCTGAATGTACAGCTAGCATTCCCTCATCTCAATAAGACAGATTGAGTAGAAATATTCAGTCAGATAGGACATTTTGCATGCTACTGTCCGGTCAGAGATCACAGAATACCCCCGGAATGCCTAGAGCCATTCCTCTTCCTTCATCCCCTGGGAGAAATTATAGTGGGACGATGGCAGTAGAATCTAGTAGGCAATGAGGCTATATTCAGTTGCCAAATGAGATTATTGGCAATACCAGAACTTTGAATATCTGATGAAAGGGAATTGAGTTTGGGGCCAGCCTATTTGTTCTGGAAGGTGATTCACCCTCGGCAGTAGATGGGTACATAGGGATGAATATCATGAGCCGCCCTTTTAGGTGTTAATATTCAATGCAGTATCGATAGATCCAGTACTGTTATTAAACAACAGGTAGTGTCCACATCGGGAATTATTTTGTTGGCATCTAAAATGTGGTAAATGATCGAAATCTCTGAGATACAAAATACTAGAGGGAAATTTTGAACCAAATGTGGATAACGTGAATGGGGTTCGTGTCATGCCAACATTAAGTACCAAGTTGCAAAGAAAGGTAGTATTTGCACATTTTGGAGAAGATTCGGTGGTGCACAACCATGGGAAACGACTTGGTTATGTCACTCCCGTTACACAAGCAGATATTCCAGAATCCCAGCAAATAAATTTGCCAGAAACCCCAAAGCAATTAATGTCTGGACAAGTTCGTGGATTGTACATGAATTACTTCGAGAATTTCATGATATTTTTTCTCAAGAGGAGGAAGACCGCAACTTAGCAAAAACAAAACTAGATAATGTAATCCACACTCTAGGGCCACCTTAATGCAGGAAAACCCTGATGCGACAGGAAGAAACCTGTCAAATCCAAAATATGCTGCGACAAGGCATTATTACAGTCACAGACTCCCTGGTCCTCACCCTAGTTTAACAAAAAAGAAAAGAAAAAACGGTACCATGGGGTTTTGTGTAGATAACATGAAGCTAAATGACGTTATCAAAGATGCACAGCCTCTTCCCAGCATAGACGATTCACTGGAATCACTCCATAGGTCTACCTGATTTTCAACTTTTGATTTGCAAAAAGGATTTTGGGCAAATTCTGTTAAGAAAAGACAATCAAGCGAAAACAGATTTCGCTACCAGTGAAGGAAAACTTTTTCAATTCATTTGGAGTGTGTAATGGACCAACTTGTTTAATTTAACCCCTAAATGTCGGCGAGCAACATAAGTCGAGTTAAATAAAGCTGGACTATGTGGCGGCGCTCGACATAGGTCGAGTGGCAATTTCAGCACGTAATGTTGCTGAGAGAGAGAGACAAGTGGTGGCAGGAGAGTAGCGAGCGTATGACTGCTCCAGACCACCGCGGCGAACCTACTGACACGAATCCCACCTCCCTCCTCTCTCTCTCACTCGCTATATACGGAATTGTATCGGGAAAGAGGCTAATTACATGCTTTTTGCACTCGCGTTGCACGGTTATTGCAAGAAAACTAGCCATCATAAAAGGATCGTTATGGTGTCATTCGAAAGCTCTGTTTATGCCCTTTCAGGGATAGATACTTGTTTTACGTTCTGGGTCTTATTTAGGCATGAAAATGATCACGTAAACAGCCCTATTTTGGCTAAAAACACCCCGCTGGGCGGTACATATAAATAAACCGCATAGGCCGCTCTTAAGGTGTTAAGTCATGGATGAAGTTATATAATGATTGACATGGCAAACATGTTTAGACTATTTAGATGTTGTCATAGTATTCTATACAGCTAGAGCGGTTGGCTGAAGTATTTCAACGCATCCGACATGCAGGGTTAAAATTGAAGTCTCTAAATGTCAACTAGGGGATAAAGAAGTAGCATTATTAAGGCCACGTAGTGTCATGACAAGGCAATAAGCCTGATCCCCAGAGTGTTAAAGTCATTGTCCAAATCCCTTCTTCCTCAAGTATTCGGGAAAATAGAGCTTTCCTCAGAATGGCATCTTACTACAGTTGTTTTATCCCAAACTCTTCTAAGATTGCTCAGCTTCCTAATGCACACTTAGAAAAAGGAAGAAAATTCAACTGTGTTTAGATATGCCAAATTGTATTTGAAACCCTAAAAGAAAAACTTACTTCAGGACCCACTGTCTGCCATTCATATTACTTCCAAGCCTTTAACTCTTTTTCTACGGCCGACGTACATGTACGTCATTAAAGTAACAGAGTTAAAAATAAACAATTTACCGAGTCGGGGAAGTAAGGGACAGAAGAAGAAAACGGAAACGAAAAGGGAAACCACATCGGAGGACAAACCAACAACAAATAAGAAGAAAGAAGAAAAGAAGAACCAGAACAAGTCCCGGAGAAAGAAAGAAGATAGGACCAAAATAAAGAATGAAAGAAAGAAGGAGGAGAACCAACAACATGGCCGCCTCCCCACCCACTAAACATCAATCCATCAACCGATATGCTTGAGTAGCCGCCATCACGCCCACTCTGCCATACGCAAGGAAAAAACATACGCATCACCATCACCAATTCCGGGTCCCCAAAAAGGAAGGCAGAGTAGGAAGACTTGTCAAAACATAGAAGGCCCCAGATATCTCCTCTCTAGATGCGCCGCTCTTTCGCGCAGCTCCTCCCACATCATGGCGGAAACTTCTGAGGGGTCTACCTAAAACCCCCCTAATCCGTCCCCCGTACCTGTGACCTTCTAACCCTAAACTACCGTACCTGGGACATCGCAGCACAAGTCATGACCATCCCGACTTGCTCAGGGTAGAGTCAGCAATTCTAAGGGCTCGAGTAAACTTGCATGCGAGGCTTGAGTCCAAGAATTACTCTTTCTTTCCCTTGAGTGTACATGTCATGGCTGTAGACCAAATTGTCTGAGAGTTCTTTTCTCTATTTAAGAACTATTGTCTCTCACACCATAGTGCTCGAGGTGCATTAGGATCTTTTCTAGGCTTGCAGTTTTGACATTAAAAGTGGAAATAAGGACATGTCCCTAAAACACTTTTAATATCAATTCAACACTCTTGGAGAAGTCTTTGCCATGGCAAGACCGCTGCAAAAGTCAGGGCTTTGCGAGACACCGTCACTTAAACGGCACTCTGCATAATTATATAGTCCTTACATCATATGTGCCAAAGCCATGGTTGATGACATAATTATGCTTGTAAACAGGCCTAAAAATCTAATCATCAGGGTTCCTTGAACACTCCTATAAAGGTCAAAGGTAGTTGGGAAAGACATTACTGCCATGGTCACACTTCTTCCCCACGTTCGCCTGATAAATAGTTACTCTGTCATGACTTGAGTGACTGTTCATTAACTCGTAAAGTGCTAAGCCCCTGTAGTATACACCATACCCCCATGCAAAGGTATTCTGATTCATTCCTCACTAAAATCGTTAATTTACCATATATATAATTAATACTTATCCATATGCGCCTATTTTACTTTTAATATGAACATATGAACATGGGAAAGCAATAAAACAAGTGGTAACAGCTATTGGCTGGTGAAAATTGTAAATTTTAGCCTTGCGGTGGTCGTAATCTGGCCCAGACCGGCTAGACAGGCACACCCTCCCTCTCTTGTATCTCGCATGGCACTGAGAGGCTAGAGGTGGACTCAGACTGGCTTGGAGGGTCGGAGTTACACTCCTCCCTCTCTCCCACTTGTCCTCCCACGAAAATACTCTATAAATATCGGGAATAATAGAGAAAATACCTGATAATTGAGGAAGGGGGAAAAGGGGAGGGGGACACATATGTAGGAGTGGTAGTAAGTAATGGAGGGAAACTATCTCACCTAAACACAAATTGCTTTTTTTAGTGCCCCTGGGGTGTTTTAAATGTGTTTTTTTTAGGCTGAGGATCTTAAGAGTCTTCCCGCAGCCGCCCAGTAGGACTTCTTAAGAGTCTTCCCGTAGCTGCCGGGTTAAAGATCCCACATCCAAGAGTACCTAAACATAACTTCATCCCCGACAATTATAACGGTCAGGATAGTAGAGCAACCATAGTGTGGGACATGTCCTCACTCATGCTCGCGTTAATCCGATAGTACGCCCCCTGTGTCATGACATAAGGAACTACTATTAACCCGGGAACGGCGAGAACACTCTTAAGAGGTAAGGCCTAAAAAAAAACTTTTAAAAGGCCCCAGTAGCACTTAAAACAAATGTTTTTTTCTTTTTTTCCCTCCATACCTCATATCACTCCTCCACATCCCCCTCCTTCCCCCTTCAATTATCACCTATTTTACCAGTTATTCTCTTATTCATTGATATATTTTCGTGTAAACATCTCCAAACCAATCCTAGGCTGTCATGTGTGTGTTACGTAAGGTAGAGACTGGGAGAGTGTGAGGGAGTAGCTCAGTACTGCTTCAACCCTCGAGAGAAGAGGGTAAGAGGCCGGCTGGCTCACAATTGTTGAATGAACCGCTCGCTAACAATTCGCGATTTTGACCATCCAAATGATATTCCCACTTGTTTTATTGTTGTTACAGGTTACTATCTTCATATTAAAGGTAAAATAGGCACATATGAATAAGTAATAACAATATTTATCGTAAAATGACAATTATAGGCAGGAATGGAGCTTAATATTGCCGCCCAGAACTGTGGTGTTCACTACACCCTGCGCGCGCGCGCGCAGGGAATTTGCAGGAAAATAGTCACCTGGGTGCTTTCTACCCTAGATAAGGCCCGCACCGAATAGGTTTCAGTCTATATGGATGCTTTTATTTTGGGCTTAGGTGCAGTGCAAGCCCAGAAACAGGAGGGAAAAGAAGGCATCATTTCCTGTGCTCGTCGATCTTTGAGAAAAGGGGAGCAAAAAATACAGTGCTACAAACACTATTGCTTAGCTCTGGTTTGAGCAGTGCAACATTTCAGATTGTCCCTCGCTGGCTCTAAACTTGAAGCTATTATGGACCATCAGTCTACAATGATTGCGTAAAATGAAAATTGATGATAGCCTGTTCGTGCGGTGGAGGGAAAGTAAATAAAAATTCACATTTGAAGTCAAACACTGCTTGGCCATGTTATATAGCAGTGCAGACAGGTTCTCTAGACTACCATTGTCCACCGTTGAGGTGATGAAGAGGTAAAATAGTCGTGGCCTCATTGGTTACCTAAAAGTTGGTGAGGAAATATTACAAAAGACAATGGGAACAGGAGAGATATGAAAGGTAGGCTAATTTTACGCCCTGAGCAAGACGGAGAAATCATACAGTTCAAGCATGGGCAGAGTGGTATTGGGGCTGACCTAGGTCAAACCAAGGTCCTACAAATATATAATGAAAGATAATGGACTCCCTGGGCCAAGCAAGTTACCAGGGCGATGATTCAGAATTGTGTAGGATGTTAAAGAAAAGAAAATGGATCAGGAAATTTTGTACAAAGCAGGAACTATTCAAGCCGCAAGACCATGGCAAATGTTTTCAGTTGACTGCTACCACAAAAGAAAGGAAATAATTACATTCAATCGTGTCTAGACGCATTTTCGCAATACATGATAGCCTGCCCCATTCCAAATATATATGTGGGGACAGTTGCTCAGGCACTGCTTAACTGGGAAATGTTTGTTTTATGGTACACCAAAGAGCATTTTGAGCGATAGAGTAGACCAAAATAAATATACAAGGAGAAGTTATTACTCGTAGTGGAAGAGTTGACTAGCTGTCCAGCAAACAGTCCATTTGCACATAAAACATACAGTATAATTATAAGAGTTGGTATTAGGCAGTGGTTGACTGGGATCATGTAAGGAATAATATACACACACGGTTGGCTGTAAAAGAGATTTGCCGCATGCGATCCAATCAGCATTTTGCACATTTCTTCAACCATGTGCAATCCAATCAACGTTAAGCAAGAATGTTGCAGGTATGTGGTGATATGAATGACCAATAGTTGGTGTTGTGAAATAATTTACTGTTGAAACATATCAGGTAAAGCATACTGTACTTATAAATAATTGGGTTGTAGGTGTAAATTTCTTTTGGCACATCTGGGGCAAAACATTTTTTTTTTCCAATTTCATATCAATATAATAGTGCATGCCCAAGTAAACTTGAACCTTGCAAAAATACAATTAAAAGCTTGCTAATGCAGTAGTCTCTTTAAGCAGTACAGCTTAGTGGACGTGGCTGGCCAGCAGAGATGAGTGGGAGGGAAAAACACTGGTAGCAATTTAAAGAGTGGATCGTTTTGAAGTGTTGGGCTGTAATTGGCTCGGGCCTTTGGTAGGGATGGTGGGGATTTAGGTTTTATGGCGGGGGAAACTTGGCAATTTAGTCGTTATATATGGTCATCTGTGAGTGACTTATGTATGTTATCTCCGAGTAAGTTGTGTTCAGTGCAGAGTATGATATTATTAGGGTATGTTTCTTGGTCTGTAGGTTGCCTACACAATAACAAAGTCTTGCTAACCCGGGAAAGGCGCCGAGACTCTTAAGAGGTTTTTGGTGGTGAAAGGCGACGGGACTCTTAAGATCCAAGGCCTAAGAAAAAAAAAAAAAAAGCCTTTTAAAAAACCCCCAGTAGCACTCAAAACAAAGGAATATGTGATTAAGTGAGACAATTCTCCTCCATACCTCTATCACTCCTCCACATGTGTTAAACCCCCCCTCCCTTCAGTTATCACTTATTTTTCCTCTTATTCCCGTGTTTATTGGTTTATTTATCGCGCCAATATCTCCAACCCAGTTCCAAGGTCGCATGCTGTGCATATACAGTAGATAGCGTAGGAAGAGAAAGAAAGCGAGAGAGAGACTTCAGTCTGCCTTCAGGCCTCGAAGAGATGGGATATACGTCTCGTTTCTTCTCTCACCTCATGACGACTGGAGGGTCGGTAATAATTAGTCTTTTTTTACCCCCCAAATACTATTCCCACTTGTTTTATTGCTGTTACATGTTAATATCTTCATATTAAACGTAAACTAGGTGCATATGAATAAGTAATAACGATATTTATGGTAAAATGAAGATTTAGGCTGGTTTATTTGCCAGAGGGTATAGCCTTCCACATACTGCAACTCTGGACATTAGAGGTGCAGTTGACCAGTGTGGCATGTACGCAGTTATTTGTTAGTACCTGATCAGCATGGGCAGTTGATTACACTGGTTGCATACTACATTCACATCCACAGCCATTCCAGCAGCATAATAGCACTCCACATGCACCTCACACACCATACACAACAGTGGCTGGTTGGGCTAGCAACCCTCCCCTGAAAACAAGCTAGAGAATTGATACAAATTGCCTTGGGGTTAAGGAAGGGATTCATTCGTCGTCACCCCCTCATGGATCAAGGCGTCTGGCTATAGATAGATAGATAGATAGATAGATTTGAGGGTTTGCGGAGACTGTGAAGAGAAGGTTACGTTAACTAAGGGTAATGTCGGACAGGTTGGGAGAGAGGTATTCTGACCACGATTCGAACCCACTCACTTCAGGCATGTTTGGAAGAGTTGGACACCGTATCCACCCAACCATCCACTCATGGTCAAGTGGATACGGTACCCTATGCTTCCAAAAATACCTGGAGTGAGTGGGTTCTAATTAGGTTAACTATTTGGGGGCGGGCAGCTAGGAATCCTCCTCCTTTGTAAAAATCACCTACCAGACGAGACAGAGATATAAGGGGCGAGGAAATGTGAAAGTGGTCCCAGGCCCTAAGAATTGGAATTAATATTGTTTCTGTTCGGTCTCTCTCTCTCGAGTCTGCCACTCCCAGCTATGGGGTATGTGCCTGAGTATATACTTACATACATTTTGTGGAATATTGCATACACTACCGCTCCCATGGATTACCCCAACGGTGGAGATACGCAGTGCACTGACCACTGATGTTTTCTGTGTCTCCATATTTACCCCCCATCATGCCTAGGTGATATAATGTAATGGCTCCAGTTGTGCTAACTTGGGTCATTTAGTTCGTGTTTATGTTTATTATGTTCAGGATAGTTGGATAAAAGGGAAATTAATGATGAGGAGATTAGTAGTATATAGGAGTATGAATGAAACAGTATATTTAAGCCTTTTAGTATATATATACTGTACATATATATATATATATATATATATATATATATATATATATATATATACTGTATAGGGATGAAAACCAATGCCAGGAAATACATTTTCTATATTTGTGACGTTTCGATCTCAAACTTGGATCATCATCAGACCTTTGAAAGGATACACATTGTCTAAGACTTAGCTTTACATTAACATAATTACGAGCAGTCTTACTATAATATCAAAGTACAGGGAAATACTTAATGTTAACATAGAAAATTAAGGCAATGATATGATTAAAGATAGATTAATGAGTTATGAAAATGACAATGGTGTACCTGAAAACAAAATCAATACAAAACTGCTTGTATACACAATGTGAGATAATAAATACCTTAAACACAGTGTCGTGAATCCTAGCTGGTATATATACCGAATTTCCCGGGTTCACGACAGCTGGTTCCATTGTGTTTATACGCATTACTTTATTTATCTTTGTGGATAAATATTACTGTGGTTGCACCAATTATATCTTAGTTTATTTTCCCTTATTATTTAATCACGGGGGACGATATAGAACCCTTAAATATATTTTATATTGTCACGATAAAAGGGAATCTCAGACACACTTCAGACAGACTTCACCCGGCCAAGACAGACCGCCAGCTGCTGCCACATAACAACAAAACATCCCTGATATTCACCTACCGACATGTCCATCATCTAACCTACACTCTTTGCATCACAGCTAAGTTCCTTTAATACTAGAAGTACTAGTATAACTCCATTTATTTGTCACCAATTATTTTGACATATTTGAAGACAGATATGGAATCTATATGCTCTAAGCATCACATTAAAATTAGTTTCAACCCTCGGCAAAACCTAATAAAAATATAGGCCTATGGTACTAAAATGGAATTCTTTCGTAACATGGTTGTCACAGCCTTCCTATAGACGGCACCGATTCGTACACACGCCATTTAGAACAAACATTCCCTATATACCTGTATAATATACAGTATATATGGGTAATATACAGGAGACGCAACAATATAGGTAGCACATTTGTAATGGTAGTTTTGGGTTCCTATCATCATAGCCTATGCTTCATTTCTATATACTTTTTATCCCCGGGGGAAAAAAAAAAAAACAAT
>JAGKTK010021416.1:0-19243 GCA_018397895.1 Paralithodes camtschaticus | reverse complement strand
AGGAAGTACATGAACGAAGGCGGTGCTGGTTGGGGGGAGGGGCGTCGACTGACTGGGGACAGAGCCTACAGAGGTGCATGGGGGCGGTTCGTTCGTGGCCACCCCTTCGGGGATCACGGCGTCAGACAATAGATAGATAGATAGATAACACAATTCATATTTTGTGGATTGACACCCTGAATTGCGCTTTGGTACGATTTTAGTTTCTGGACACCTAGCGCCCTAGCCTATTTGACAGGTATGCTACCACCAACGATTTAATAGGCCTACATATTTTTCAAATTTTGGTAAGATTAGGAGCCTAGGAGGGTACGATTTTAGGTAGGCCTACTGGACACCTATTTGACAGGTACCACCGAGGATTTAATAGCCTAGCCTACATATTTGTTTTCGGTTTCCACGCATCCAACACCAAGCTACACCTTTTTCTGGTCCGGTAATAGGCGTTATAGGCCTAGTATTGAAAACGATATAGGGTACGAGTACCAATGGAGACGCATTGCCCAAAGGAGACTCATTTGAAACAAAAAAACTTGCACAGGCATAGGATGAGTAGATAGATGCATGAATGGTGGGCCAAAATATTCTTTAACAAATTAATTATCACCTAATATGCTCACATAGTACCAGCTTATTATTTTCATATGTTATTGTGTGAGATGAGATGAACTAAAAAAAAAATCATGTTTTCGCAAATTCCTTACGAAAACCTAAGGATTTCTTTTTTTTTAAAAGCTAAATTTCTTACAGTTCCCTAATTTGAATCTCGTTTCTATTACTGCAGGTTGATAGTGCATGATTTGAAGTATAACACTGCATGATCAAAAGGCTTTTACTTGCACGGCTGAAGGGAGGTGAGACCGTGAGGGTGCGTCCCCATAGGTCCAGCAAAAATAGTAAAATCCAATGGAGTCTGGAGACGCATTTTTTCAAATTGATGCCATAAGGTCGTACACCACACTGGTAACATAGCATACTCTCCTCTATGTCTGGTATAAATAAGGTTGAGTTTCCTTCACCATTGACGAAGCTGCCTTAACTAGAACCCTGGGGGCCTGGACCCTATAGAGACGCATTTATAGAGACGCACACGTCTGCTTAGGGTAGCCGGGTTGCGTCTCCTTAGGTCCTTGTAAATGTGTGTTTATTTTGTTAACATTATTAAACATAATCACCTTTTCTTTTATCCTGGGTGAAGGAAACTCGACCCTAATTACACCATACATAGTGGGGAGAATGGCTTTCTACCAGTGAGGTATGGCAACAGTTTGAAAAATGCGTCTCTATTGGACCTCCAGAATTTTTTGCTGGCCCTAAGGAGATGCACCCCTTTTACCCCCTCAGCAGTTCAAAATCACATTAATCATGTTCTTGCCAGCAGTCAAATGTTTGTGTGGGCCCTGTCAGCCTAGTATTGAAGAAATAGACTATATTTCCAGGCCCTCCGCCCATTTCCTATCCCTATTTTCCCCAAATATGCCCGGGTTGGCGACTGGTGCTTGATTTTAACCTCGTATTAGCATGAATGTTACATATATACCTTCCCTGCATCCTCTAAACTGTTTTGTTATTGGCCTACAATGAGCAATTAGTATGTTTAGAAATATTTTATATCTCTCTAATACCGGTAATATATTTTATAAGGCCTATGTCAGTCCATTTTATTGCTTTAGCATTGTCAACTTAAAACCAAAAGTATCATGCTTTGTTTCTGGTACCCATGAGGTAAGTACTTATATAATTTTATGTGTGTTTTTGTGTTTTAAACATACCTGCGTCTCCTTAGGTCCAGGGGCATCTCCTTATGGTTTTGTGAAAAAATGGAGATGCATCTCTTATTTGTCTTCTCTCTCTTAACCCTTTCACGTTTTTATGACGCAGAGGTTGCCAGATTAGCAATAATAAATAGAGTTCTCTCACTCTTATAATTACAGTACCTCTCCAAAATTAGTTTTCTGCCCACAGCTAACTCAAAGACAACTGCAGAGGTTGAAGTAAGTAAACTAAAGGTTTCTAAATACCCCTGATGGTAACAAATGCTTAAAGTATCCCTAATAGGCTCAAAATTGCGTCAAGAACGTGAGAGGGTTAAAGAATAAGAGATACAAGAAAATTGTTGATTTGCTTTAAAAATATAGCCTTTTTGCTATTTATCCCCCCTACCCCCAATTTTCAATCTGTTATAGGTTGACAGAAGCAACTCGATAACAAAAAATAGTGCCCATTTTTGCGTCTGCATTGGTACTCGTACCCTAATAACTTTTTAAATGGGGTTTTCGACGAGAATAAAACGGCGCATTTGTGCCGAAAATCGGCGGCGGGGGGAGTCTGTCCGATAAGCGGGAATGCTCTGTTGCCTAGCTGAATAAGGCGTTTGATCCTGAGCCTTCCTAAGGGCATGGTCAGAGATGCCCAATTGAGTGACCCGATCAGTGAGTCCCAGAGTTTCCTAGTATTTACCTAATTGTAGTTTACAGGAGTTGAGCTAAGCTCGTGTTGTCCCATCTCTCAGTCTACTTTCACCCAATTTTTTCTTGAAAATATGGATATTCCTTGCCCCTACCACCTCCTCCTCCAGCCTATTCCATTTGTCAATACATCTATAGGGGAAGCTTGCTAAGACCACTCTCCAGTACTCCCGCCTGTGGTTCATCAAAACTTTCATCTCTACTAAAAACCGACCCCAACTTGTTATGCATTACCTCGCACATGTACGATATATTTTCATACATCTTCCACTTGGTGCTCCATTCGTATATTTTATCTAAATCCCCTTGCAGCTCCTCACAACTACAGTAGAACCTCGATCTTTCAGACTTCAATCTTTCGGAATTCTCAGACTTTCGGACTAGCATTTCAATTCGGACTCATGGTTCAGCCTTTCGGATTTGTCTGAAAGGCTGAGAAAATACCTCCATCCTTTTCGGACTACATTTAACTTCGGACTCATGCTTCAGCCTTTCGGATTTGTCTGAAAGGCTGAGAAAAATTAAATCGCATTCGGACAAAGAGCCGAGTTTCGGACTTGTCTGGTTAGGTGAATGTGTATTCGGACTCATGCTTCAGCCTTTCGGATTTGTCTGAAAGGCTGAGAAAAATTATTTTGCATTCGGACCGAAGAGCAGAGTTTCGGACTTATAAACTTCGGACATTATTTCAGCCTTTCGGATTTGTCTGAAAGGCTGAAGTGTGAGTTCGGACTCGGCCCTTTCGGACTTTTGACACTTTCGGACAGGGGTCTCCCCCAATTAGTCCGAAAGAGCAAGGTTCTACTGTACTTTTATTTGTTATTTGTCTCATAATTTTTACGTCATCTGCAAACATTGACATGTAGGAGTTTATGCCTATCGGCAGGTCATTCACGTACATAAGGAACATGAGAGGTGCCAACACAGATCCCTGCGGCACACCACTCTCAACTTTCCGCCACGATGAGTAAGTTCCTCTAATGTTGGTCCTCATTTCCCTATCTGTTAAATAGCTCTCCATCCATTTCAGCAAACTCCCCCTGACACATCCTATCGTCTCAAGCTTAGATAACAATCTCTTATGTGGTACCTTATCGAATGCTTTGGAAAGGTCAAAGTAGACACAATCCACCCATCCGCCTCTTTCTTGCAGTACATCTATCACCCTACTGTAGTAACATAGCAAACTGGTAACACAAGATGTCCCTTCTCTGAATCCAAATTGCTTTGGGGTTATTATCTTCTTTCTCTCCAACATTTTCATCCATCTCTTCCTAATTAGCTTTTCACAAATCTTGCATACAATACTAGTAAGTGAAACTGGTCTATAGTTTAGAGGGTCCTCAGGGTTTCCATTCTTGTATATCGGAATGATATTAGCTCTTTTCCATTCAACAGGAACCTGTCCTTTATCTAAGGAAGCTTGAATTATGTCCCTCACTGGCTCCACTAATTGCTCTGCACACTCCTTTAAAACCCAGGCAGACACTTCATCCGGTCCCATAGCTTTCCTTACTTCAAGTCCTCTCATCGCAGATAACAACTCATCTCTAGTTATTTCAATCTTACTAAGACCACTCTCCAGTACTCCCGCCTGTGGTTCGTCAAAACCTTCCTCTCTAGTAAAAACTGACCCCAATTTGTTATTCATTACCTCACACATGTCCGATACATTTTCATACGTCCTAGCATCAACTCTTAATTTAGTAATTTGTTTCTTTACCTTCAACTTACTGTTTATATATTTATAAAATAATCTAGGGTCACTTTCACATTTATTTACTATGTTCTTCTCATAGTTCATTTTAACTTGCCTAATTATGTTAACATATCTATTCCTCTCCTGTTTATATTTATTCCGATTACTCTCAGTGTTCCTTCTTCTTAATCTAGCCCAAGCTGCATCACGCCTACCCAAAGCTCTTTTGCATTTCAAATTAAACCAATCTTTCTGCTTAGTAAAATTTCCAGTTTTATATCTTGGGACAAACATATTTGTTCCTACTCTATAAATTTCGAGGAATCTACTATATTTACCTTGTACGTCCCGTTCCTTCAAAATAAGATCCCAATCTACTCCCTCTAAATATCTTTTCAAGGATACATAATCAGCTTTACTATAATTTAATCTGTCATTTATGTAGCTATTGTCTAATCTATTGGCATTACTCGAGGTCAACTTCCATTTTAGTAATAGGTGATCACTTTTACCTACAGGACATAGATAGTTTATATCACTAATTTCGTGAGGATCTTTTGTAAAAATCAGATCGAGTTTAGAAGGTTCGTTATTACCCCTCATTTTAGTATTCTCCTTCACATGTTGTGGAAGTACATTCTCCGTAACCAACTTTAATAGCCGACTTCCCCAGGATCCTTGATTTGGCCCTGCATCTCCCGATTCCCAATTAACCTCGCCACAGTTGAAACCTCCCACCAAGATCAATCTATTCTTTCTTAAAAAGCAATCTTCTCAACGACTGAATCATATCCTCGACCATCTCCTCAAACTCTAACGCCCTCCATGCTCTGGTCTTTGGTGGCATGTAAACTACTGCTATGTCTAGCTTTTTTCCTTCTATATCATTGAGTTCAACTACCATTATTTCTGCCTTGTCATTATTTAACTCCACTTGCTTTGCTGTCATAAGGTTCTTAACTAATACTGCCACTCCACCTCCCCTTTTTCCCTTTCTATCACATCTATATACATTATATCCTTCACTAAACACTATATTGCTGTCAAAGTCCTGGTTCAGCTTTGTCTCCGTCAAACAGACTATCTGTGTTTGATCCTTTCTTAATATATCATCTAACTCTACCTTTTTACTGTTTATTCCATCTATATTAGTGTAGTACGGTAGCACAGTATATTGGAATCCACCTCCTTGTTTCTCTTCCCTCTCTGCCTCCAATTAGGTTCACCTCCTCCATCCCTTCCCTGACCCAACTCCACATTCCCTGCTAGTTCTATTCTCCTCCTCAGCCCCCCCTCTCTCTCCCCCTGTTCCACCTTCTCCACCATGTCCTGACTCTCTCTCCGGTCTCCTGCTCCCTGCATTATCTCTCGCTCCGACTCCTTGCTTCGACTTGGTACTTGTTTCTCTGCCTCCTTCACTATCACTCCTCTTACTTTCGGTGCTTGGTGGCTCCTGATGTACCACTTCCTTAATTGCCCTTCCCATACCATACAGTACAGCGCTTCTTCCCGAGGTGTACCCAGCAACGACAGATGCTACACTTAATTTAGTTCACGCCCACCCCTTTTCTGCATAGCCTACTGTGCTTGGGTATACTGTATTGTACACCACTTTTTTTCTACCTTTCCAAGTTTTAATCTACTATGTAAAACAATAGGTTATACATATATTTACTCTTAATCCTTTAGTTGCCATTCTCTCTCTCCATCTTCTGAACTTGGCCTTGACATCTCGCACACTATCTGCGATAAGTACTAGGTCATCTGCATATAGCAGTTCCGAGGGGAGCCCAGCTCTGAAATCTCCAGATACTGCCACCAGAACCATATCAAAGAGGAGAGGGCTTAACCCTTACTGTACCAGCGACGACGAATCGTCGTCAGTAATAAAGTCACTCGTCAGTACTATGCGGTAGTTGTAACTGCCCGTATCGAGCGGTACCAGGTACTGTGACTTGTAGGCACTGTTTTGAGACCTTGGCAACACTTCTCAGCTTATATTCAATGTCTCGCAGCCTAGCTGGCTCAGTATTCCTCCGCCTTTTGAGGTGGTAGGGTATTCTCTCTCGACTCTGAAGTCATTTTGGCCTCATTGCCTGGTACTGGAGGGTACATTTATGGTAATACCCTCTGGTACAGTAAGGGTTAACCCCCGCACTTCGGCAGGCCTCTTATACTCCACACCGAACCTTCACCGCGGAACTCGGTAGGCTTCTTATACTCCCACGAGCGTAATATTCACGACTGCGTAACAACAACCCGACGACATAGCAATGTCCGGTCAACACCAGGATCAAGATAACAATATGTACTTCATTTTCCAATTAAGTGCAGTATGTCTTTCTACCTGTTACCATTCCTTAACTATTAAGAAAATAAGGTCATAACGCCCAACACGCGCCGATTCCGCAGTTACGGAGCGTAAGAAGCTCGTACTTAACCTCTATTTATCTTGAATAGTTATAAGATACGGACTAGAGTATATGTAGAATTGACTTATTCAAGTGTAATCCTTATGTATTTTTGAGCGTGGAATAAAGTATTATTCTATCTCTATCTATTGCCTGACGCCGTGATCCCCGAAGGGGTGGCCACGAACGAACCGCCCCCATACACCTCTGTCCCCAGTCAGTCGACGCCCCTCCCCCCAACCAGCACCGCCTTCGTTCATGTAGTTCCTCACTCCATCGTATTATTGTTGTTATTATTATAATTATATTTTTTTTATTATTTGATTATATTATAATATTAAAAGCAATTTACTTTCAGGACAAATGTAACAGTGGGCTACTGAAGTCATGGCCCGGGCTAACGATGACAACGGGGCATCCGCCGCTGAGACAGAGACCACCAGGAACAGTACAGCTAATGAACACTCCCACAGTGCACCACAAACACCTGTACCTCCACCAGAATCTACAGGAAATGTGGTTGCCTCTATTGAGAGCGAAAATCCAGATTATCACTCTGTAAATGTTGCTGAAATTCCGCTTCTTGATCCCTCCTCTGAACCCTTGCTGAAGTCTGCAGATGTGAATCATGCATCGACCCTCAAAAGTACTACTCCAAATGATCCCCCAACAAAGTCTGTGGGGTTCAGTAGCGACAAGAATGGCTTGAATGATGAGAGTGATGAATCAATGGGAAATATTGATGAAGACATTGATGATGCATTGGATGAAGGGTAAGATACTTTTATATTAATCAGTACTGTATCACTATTTATGGTAATCTTTTACCCCTTCTGTTCCGGCGATGTTTTGTTTATTTGATTTCAGTTACATTTAAACTATTTTATGAAACTTAGAAAGGATATACCGGTATGGTAGCTAAAATAATTTAATTGAGAATTGAGATAATCTGCAGCCTTTTCATTGGTAGACATCCTTTCTAAGGTGAATGAAATTCTCTAATAGTTGCCTGAATGTAATGAAAAGGCTGTCACCGGTACTGAATGGGAATACCTTTTCAGATAAATATTACTTATACTGTATCAATATCTGAAGGTATTTACCCATTCTTTACCTGATTCTATCTATCTATCTATATACTCAGGCCCAAATGCCCAATTCCCAATTGCCAGTACAGTATGCTAATCAAAATATTGGCTGTAAGATAAGACATAATAATATATGCAGTGGATAATGAAACCATGATGCAGTTTTTACCACCTTGCACTCCCTGCTCATGAGCGGGGCTAGGGTGGGTGCCCTTATGTTTCAGGGACTTCAGTAGACAGTTGCCACATATTGCTAGAACAGCACTGTCGTCTGCTAATAACGCACACTGGCTGGCCCAAGCCTTGAACCATCGACCTCTCGGTTTGAAATTTAGTGCTCTACCAACCGCACTACGGCCTGTCAATAATGAAACCCTATTGTATTTTTTTTATTTATTTAATTTTTTGTGTTTGGAATATCAATGACATTGTAAATGACAAGTTACCGTTTTTGATGACTAGTAAATATTGTCCACTTATAGATACATGGGTATGGAGTGCACATTAGAGAGAGGATTTTCCTTGAATGAATCTGCCATCGCCCGAGACATCCGCCTTGAACACTACGACGAAGTGGCCGTAAAGTACAAGAAGAGTTCCTCCGTGTCCCGCTACCTACCTTCACTCAAGCACTTCAAGCCTTATAGAAAACCCTCCAGGTATAGATGTGAGCCATATTAAGTACTGTATACACTCACTTGAATCTGTATCAAACTCACTTGAGATAATGCACTTCTTTAATATATCCCAGATGTACCGGTACTAGAACTTGACTACATGTATAATTGTTCAGTGGTTCAAATTAGTGTATACTTATAGATATTAAATGTACAGATTCACTGATTATTGCACTTTTAATTTCTGATCATTGAGTTCAGTCGTCGGTCAAAGTAGTGTACAACACCTCTGTCAATGTAAGTTGGACTACTGTATAGATAGGCGGGTGCCCAACCCTGAAAGGAGTTGAAATAGGGGAGCTATCCCCCCGCCAAAGGCGGCTTTCTAGTGCCTTTCCTAGCTGATGCTGAGAGGATTGGGTTCTAGTCATATGGTGATGGGCTGGTCTATCAGAGTGAGAACTGAGCGATCTCTGCCATACCCATAGCTTACTATGACTGTTCCCTTTTCTTATATATTTTCTAGATCTCAAGTGACGGCATCTCTTCCGTGGATTGACCTCCTAATCTGCCAACCTAGAAGTTGGCAGATAGGAAGCCAAAGCGTCACATTTTTCCTTTGCCCCTCAGCTTTCTCTTCATAATTGCTTAGGGGCACAGGGCCCTGGGTGGGGCTTTGGTTTCCTGGGCGTTTCTGCACCCTCCTAAGCTCCCCGCCATGGAGTGGCTTCGGTCACCCAGGCTTTATTGTGGTAGGCAGGGAGGGTTCTGTGGGGGCGCTCGGTTATGGCCTTGGCCTTGCTTGGGGCCTTGGGGCTGTTCGGCCACGCAGCCTGAGGAACAGTAACAAAAAAAAAATAACTATAGATATCAACATAATAGAACATAAGATGAGAATGGTGAGATGGCTGTATGGGGCCTCACTTCTTGAAAGGGTAGAGTCAAAAGCATTTTATCTCATCAACTCTCTTCCTCTTACAATCTACAATCTTCCCCCTACAATCTCTTTCTACACGCGGCAATGTTGCATATTTAACAGTGACCCCTCGATCAATGACGTACTGTACTGCCAATATTCATATTTGGTGCCTTGCCGCTCAGAGAAGCTCTTTATAGGGACCTTCCTTTCGCCAAAAAAACAACCAATACTAACATCATGGGCGGCATGATAAATTTACCTAAGGAAGTTGATATGAATTGGTTACCACTATGAAAATAAAAAGAGAATAATTAAGAATAATATCAAGCTTCTGTAGTGCACTTTTCATCCGTCATTTGTTTCCTGAGGCCACTTCACACCTTCCCTTGGATTTCTCTTGTCTTCTGTGGCGGCCACTCTCAGGTTGAAGACATCAACCATGGTGGCTGTTGTCTTTCATCAGCTTGCCCTAGTTTTCCACACGGTGAGTCTTTTTTGCATAATAGTCACTGTTTAGGCTTGCTAGAAATGTATTTAAGCATAGTAAGGCACCTCGTGTTGTGTAACTTGTGTTTATTATCTTTGAGCTTCCTCATTTGAGGGTGCCCAAGCCAGGTCCCACATGGTAAAAATAAGTGGGGTTACCTGCTGGATGTGAATGTGCAGAGAGGTGAGGCTGAGGGTATGTCGAATCATTACCTGGTGGAGGGAAAGCTAAGAGTTAGGAGTAACAGGAGAATGAGAGACAAGTGTAAAGTAAGAGAGGTAATACAAGTTAGTGAGTTAGAGATGAGTACAAAAGAGAGGGAGTACAAGGAAAGACTAAATGAAAAGTGGATGAAAGAGAATGGGTGTTGGTAGGTTAAACTTACTTCAATAATTTCTCTGACTCCCAAATGCTCTCCCTAACTATAGTTAAGTCTTCAGGAGGTGGCAAATTATGCAAAAATCTGCATCTTCTGATTGAAAGAATCAAGTACAGTAGGGTCCCGCATAAAACGTGTTCGCATAAAACGAGTCTCGATTAAAACGACCGACCTAAAATATTAATATTTAATTTTCGATCAGAACGAATGTGATCACATACAACGAGTCCGCCGCCAAAGTGGGGCAAATACAAGGAGTTTTCATATAGAGCGCCGAAATATCGTACAAAACGTACAAAATATCGTACGCTTTCATATAAAACGCCGAAATATCATACAAAACGTACGAAATATCGTTCGCTTTGTACGAAAATTTTCGCTTACAGTGAACATTGACGATATTGCGCCACCAAAATGCTGTGTTCACATAAAACGAATTCGCATAAAACGCCCTCGTTTATCGACCATAAACTCGTTTTATGTGAGACCCTACTGTACCTCACCTCATAGGCTATGTTAGTCATACAACTTCCTTGAATGATATTTCCTCTCCTGTTAATTCTTAAATTACATTATTTTGCTGTATCGAACAATTACTGTAATGCTTTAGCCCATTTGTGGGTGTAAATTAACAATCAATCATTCAATTATTGATTTATTACCGAAGTGCCTAGGAAGTGAATAATGCGATATCCCTTTCCACATGAAGTATAGATCAATCTAATTCAAACCAGTGCCTTGCCATAAAGTCAAATTAGACTCACTCTCGCTACTTCTTTTAGAATTCGTTAGAGCGATGCTATACAGGTTCCCAAGGCAACTTTTCCCCTCCCCCGTCTCCCCCGAGCTTCTTTAGCCATTGTTTCACTAATCAACCTCGTTAGCACGTACAAGCTAACCATGCGACTTATCTGTCCAGTAGCCCCTCCTGCCTGTCCCATTCCCCCTTCTCCCACACGTCCTTGTGTGTGTGGTTACAGGTGTACATGTGTGTACATAGGCAGGTAACCCCTCGGAGGGTTCAATTTGACAGTTTGCCTTAATGGGAATTTTACAAGAGGATTATTGGAATCAAAACAGTGTACAGCTTCTTTGATTACTCCAGTTATTTTAGTAAAAGTATTATTAGTTTCTGTATACATTTTATGTACACTTTATTGGTTTTCTAGCTCTGATTATATCATAATAGGGCCTTTCCTAACTGATGCTGAGAGGATTGGGTTCTAGTCATGTGGTGATAGGCTGGTCTATTAGAGAGAGAGTTGAGCATTCTCTGCCATACCCATAGCTTACTCTGACTGTTCCTTTTACTTATATATTTTCTAGATCTCAAGTGGCAGCGTCTCTTCCGTGGATTGACCTCCCTACTGCCAACCTCTGGCAGACTGGGAGCCAAAGTGTCACATTTTTCCTTTGCCCCTCAACTTTTCCTTCATAATTGTTAAGGGGCACAGGGCCTTGGGTGGGGCTTCAATGTCCCGGGCGTTTCTGCACCCTCTTCAGCTCCTCGCCTGGGAGTGGCATCGGTCACCTGGGCATTCTTAGTGGTAAAGCAGGGAGGGTTCTGTGGGGGCGCTCGGTTATGGCCTTGGCCTTGCTCGGGACCTTGGGGCTGTTCGGTCAAACAGCCTGGGGAACAACAACAACAACATAATGGAAGAAATGTATGTATATGTACCAGGCTGGCCAACAAGAGACTTTTCATATCCAGTCTTAAAACAAAGTCCCTTGTTTTTTGTATATTATTAAATATGTAAAGTTAAATTTGTGCTCCATAGCTCCCATTATGTCCTTAGAAGTTATTAAATAGCCATAACAATGCAACTTCATGCACATTTACCTGTATTCCCACTCTCGCTCAACTAAAGTCTTGAAACAACATTGCCTTGGTTTGTCACCCTGAAGTGTACCGTATAATAACCTTGTATCAATATAACCCATAAAATCGTGCATCCTAGTAAATGTCTCCGGAATGCTTTGTTTATCTATATCCAGTCAAGCCTATTGGATAACTTAGTTGTTGTTGTTGTTGTTGTTGTTCCCTAAGCTGCCTGGCCGAACAGCCCCGAGTCCCTGAGAAAGGCCATGGCCACGATCGGGCTTTCCCACAGAGCTCTCATTGAGTGTAGATTGTGTTGTTGGCGTAAGTGGTTGTGTGAAATGCAGTCTTCTATGATGTGTTTAATGGTATGGGGTGCTGTGTTACATCCCGGGCAGGCGTCGACAACGGAGTCATCCAGTCTCTTCTGATAGCTCAGGAGAGCTGGATGGTGTCCGCATCTCAGCCTGGCCAGGTGGACTCTGTCCTCGCGAGGAAGGGAGGATTCGGAAGGATGGATTTCGGGAGGTCGTGCATGCAGCTGCGTGTTGTCTGTGAGTGAGTGGATGGATCGGTGAGAGATATGATTATGGATGTGCTTCTGGAAGTTGGTTCGGGGTGGGCAGAGGACAATAATTGTGTGTGATACCTTGTGCTGGGTGTTGTTTTGATATTTCTTGGTGTCTGTGGGTGTGTTGCCATGTAGTTTAGTGGGTGGTCTTGGTTCGTGGAGGCTGCTGCCAGGAATTGAGTGCCTCTCATGTCCAGATGGTCTTTGACTTTGAGGATTTTGGTTTCTTGATGTAGATGATCTGTGGGTGCAGTAGCTGTGCAGCCTGTAATGATCTTCAGGGCTTTGTTTTGAATAGTCTGTAAGGTCTTATGATGTGTTTCAGCTAGGTTAGAAGCCCAGGCTGGGCTTGCGTATTCCATCACTGATCTTATGTATTGTTTATATACTGTGGTGGTAGTTTCTTTGTTGTGTCCAAATTTTGTGTGAGCAAGTGACCTGAGGGCGTTAAGTCTGGGTGTCAGTTTCTTTTTAATGTTTGTGGTGTGCTGTTTGAATGTCATATGAGTATCATATGTTACTCCTAGGATTTTGGGTGTGTGTGTATGTGTTAGGGGTGTGTTGTTTATGGTGAGTTGAGGGATGTATTCGTGTTCTCCTGTCCAACTTGTGAGCAGGGTTGCGGTGGATTTGGCTGGGGCTAGATTAAGTCTGTTTGTAGTGCACCAGCCATGTAGTGTGTTGAGATAGGGTTGAAGGAGATCTGTTGCTCTTTTTGGGTCATGGTGTGTGGTGTAGTTATATCGTGCATGTACAGATTGAAGAGTGCGGGCGATAGGACGGATCCTTGTGGGACTCCGTTTGGAAAGTTTCTGATTTTAGATGACTGACCGGCAAAAGATACGTGTGCACATCTGCCTGCTAGGAAGTTGGCCAGCCACCTTTTTGTGTTGTTGTGCATGTTTGTGTTGTAGATTTTGTTTGTTAGGTTGTGGCGGGGGATGGCATCGAAGGCTTTACTAATGTCGAGTGTGGCTAATAGTGATCTGTGTGGTGGTCTAGCTGAGTTGATGCCGTCGAAAGCTCTTTGTGTAAGGTCTGTGAGAAGAGTGTTTGTGGAGTGCAGTGGCCTAAAGCCATGTTGTGTTGGAGCTAGGGGTAGGTCAGGTGTAATTAGTTGTAATACTAGGCGTTCCATGACTTTGGAGGGGGAGCAAAGGAGTGTGATGGGGCGGTGCGAGGAGGGTAGCGTGGGGTCTTTGTTGGGTTTGGGGAATGTGATGATGATACCATGCTTCCAAATGTCTGGTATTGTGTTGTGTGAATAGCTGTAGTTTGATATGTTAGTGAGTGCTTGTATGCCTTGTGGTCCCAGGTGTCTGAGGTGTATGTTGCTTATGTTGTCTAGGCCACAGGCGGGTGAGTGCTTGAGATTGTTGATGATATGTTTTGTCTGGTGATTGGTGAAGGGTGTATAGTCAGGGTCTGTGGGGAATTGTCTCTTACGTCGGATGACACGTCGGTCGTCTTTGTGAGGTTTTAGGTGGCTGACATGTGAGAAGTGATTGATGAGAGTGTTTGCTTATTGTTTACATGAAGGAGTAGAGTGTTGTTGTGATTGCAGCATGTGATTGTGTTGTGTTGCTGTTGGAAAGTGTGATGCTGTAGTGTTTTGTAGAATTTTTGGGGGTTTGTTTTGTGATCAAGTGTTTGTAG
This sequence comes from Paralithodes camtschaticus, assembly GCA_018397895.1. NCBI lineage: Eukaryota > Metazoa > Arthropoda > Malacostraca > Decapoda > Lithodidae > Paralithodes > Paralithodes camtschaticus. The sequence continues at coordinate 5,129 of JAGKTK010021416.1, read as the reverse complement.
GAAGTTATTCCAATTTACTTTTTGTTGTTGTTGTTGTTGTTGTTGTTCCCCAGGCTGTCTGGCCGAACAGCCCCAAGGTCTCGAGCAAGGCCAAGGCCATAAACGAGCGCCCCCACAAAATCCTCCCTGCTTACAAAGCCCGGGTGACCGAAGCCACTCCAAGGCAGGGAGCTGAGGAAGGTGCGGAAACGCCCGGGAAACCAAAGCCCCACCCAAGGCCCTGTTCCCCTCAGCAATTATGAAGGGAAAGTTGAGGGGTAAGGGAAAAATGTGACGCTTTGGCTCCCAATCTGCCAACTTCTAGGTTGGCAGTAGGGAGGTCAATCCACGGAAAAGACGCCGCCACTTGAGATCTACAAGATATATAAGTAAAAGGAACAGTCAGAGTAAGCTATGGGTATGGCAGAGATCGCTCAGTTCTCACTCGGATAGACCAGCCCATCACCACATGACTAGAACCCAATCCTCTCAGCATTAGCTAGGAAAGGCCCTAGAAAGCCGCCTTTGGCGGGGGGATAGCTCCCCTTTTTCAACTCCTTTCGGGGTTGTTCTTGTATTTTGTTGTTAGTTTGGGTGTTGAGTGCTTGAATTTGTTGTGTGGGGTGCTGGGGAGTGTTTCAGTATGTCGCGTTGTCTGATGAGGTTTTGAATTTCTGGTGTGAAGTTGGGGTTGTGTCTTTTTCTGTTACCTCTTGGAATGTGTTTCTTGTCAGCGTTTTGGATAGTTTTATTGAGTATGTGTACAGCATTGTTGATGTTAGTGATGTGTGTACTGTTTAGAGTTGTGAAGTGTTGTTCTGTCTCATTTGTGAATGCTTCCCAGTTAGCTCTTTCATAATTGGTGTATGTGTGTTTGTGGCTAGCTGGGGTGAGTCTGGTTTTGGTGGTGATAATGATCGGGAGGTGGTCAGAGCCTAAGGTTCTGACCACCCTCCAGGATGTTGTGGGGGTGAGTTCTGGGGAGCAAAAGGTGATGTCTGGAGATGATGGGTTATAGAGGGCTTGGTGAGGAATATGGGTATGTTGATGGATATCGTTAAGGATGATAAGGTTATCGGTTTGGTTTTGTAGTACCAGCCCTCTGTCTGTGTCGGGGTTGTCGACAAACCAGGCCGAAGTCTTGGCGTTGAAGTCACCACCCAGGATGATGTGTGGGGTGGGGTTTTAACTTAGTTGTGCTTGATAATAGCATCATAACAAGGAGTATCAGTGAAATGATTGTTCTGACTGTTCCTACTGCCAACCTAGAGGTTGGCAGATTGGGAGCCAAAGCGTCACATTTGTTCTTTGCCCCTCAACTTTCCCTTCATAATTGCTGAGAAGCACAGTGCCTTTGGTTTCCCGGGCGTTTCCGCACCCTCCTCAACTCCGCGCCTTGGAGTGGCTTCGGTCACCTGGGCTTTATTAGTGGTAAGGAGGAAGGGTTTTGTGGGGCCGCTCGGTTATGGCCTTGGCTTTGCTCGGGATCTTGGGGCTACATGGCCAGACAGCCTGAGGAACAACAACAACAACCGCTCTTGCTAAAACAGCTTCCCAGAAGCTGGGTGTGCTCAACCGCCTCAGTGGGTTCTTAACCCTGTACAGCTTCTTGCTCTATACAGGGGCACAGTGTGTCCCTGTATTGAGTATTGGTTGCATGTGTGGGGAGGATCCTCTCACACAGCACTTCTAGGCAAAGTAGAAAAGAAAGCCTTTTATCTCACTAACTCACCGACTCTCTGCAATATCTCTCTCTTCGCCGCAATGTTGCAACTCTCTCGCTATTCTATCACTGTTACAATAATCAGTGTTCCTCTGAGCTCTCTCATTGTATACTATCTCCCCTACGTAGGGTACGTAGTACTCGTCTTGTAACTCAATCCCACCCCTACTCTGTGCAAATCTCCAACCCAAGAGTGAAACGATACTCCCAGTCTTTCCTCTATTCAACCGCTGAGCTCTGGAACTCTCTCCCTGAATCCATCTTTCCCTCATCCTATGACTTAATTTGCTTCAAACTCTGTTTGTCCAGACATTTGGGCTCGAACATTCCTTGATTTTGGCCCTGTCACTCGTCACAGGCAGTTTTGCTTCTGTCTCCCTCATTCACATAGAAAAAAAAAATCCTGATAACATAAAACCACTGGATCCTATTATTAGCTCATTTTGTAAATTGGTATTTCACCCTAAATGTTCTGTTTGGCTAAAGCGAACCAAACCAATCTGAACAGCTCTATAAAACTGTTTAGTAGGAGCAAACAATTAATTCTGTTCGCTCTTCGGTGACGTTCCAAAATCTGCTATGTATGCTTCTTTACTTTATGTTTTTGCAGTGACAAGACTGTGATAGGTGTGGACAAGGCAGGCATGTACAGCTTTGTGACCCTATCCTGGATAACAGGACTCATGTGGAAGGCCTATAAGAAGGGACTCAAGGAGGAGGATATACCGCTATGCTCCAAATACGAGATGTGTGAATATAATACTGACAGGTAATGTGTCCTCTGTTTATGATAATATTGACTGTAAAATACTGATAATCATGTCTCATATTTTGTAAGTAATGTTGTTAGTTATGCAATACTAATAGGCATTCTTACTTGTTTTAAAAATTAGTGGCCTTCTAAATTACTGATAAGGACTGCCACATGTGTTTGTTAATTTCATTAATCGAGTTTAGGAGTAAAGTTGGTTGGTGGAGAGAACATAATAATTAATTCTGGTTCAGGAATAGTTTATAGAGAGGCCTTCCCTAGGGTTAAGCACCCCATTAATTACTCTTTCCATTCACCTATTCATAGCCTCCGATAGTGCAGTTGGAATGAATGTACATGCTAAGATTGGTATGCAGGATTCGAAACTGCATAATAAATCGTAGGCTTGTGCATAATTCTTTAACTGTCTTCGTGGCGCAATGCATAAGTGTGTTGATTTTCGGTGTGAGCGTCCTGGGTTCGAATCCCCGGACTGCCACATGTGTTTGTTAATTTCATTAATCGAGTTTAAGAGTAAAGTTGGTTGGTGGAGAGAACATAATAATTAATTGTGGTTCAGGAGTAGTTTATAGAGAGGCCTTCCCTAGGGTTAAGCGCCCCATTAATTACTCTTTCCATTCACCTATTCATAGCCTCCGATAGTGCAGTTGGAATGAATGTACATGCTAAGATTGGTATGCAGGATTCGAAACTGCATAATAAATCGTAGGCTTGTGCATCATTCTTTAACTGTCTTCGTGACGCAATGCATAAGTGTGTTGATTTTCGGTGTGAGCATCCTGGGTTCGAATCCCCGGACTGCTACATGTGTTTGTTAATTTTATTAATTGAGTTTAGGAGTAAAGTTGGTTGGGGGAGAGAACATAATAATCATATGTCCAATTTTTGTAGTCATTGTTACTATAATAAGAAAGAGGAAATAGTCTTCAACAGGTCATATATTTTGAAGAGATGATAACAGATGGACTACTAGAGTGACACAATGGGAACTAAGACATAGAGCTAGAGGAAGTGGTAGACAGAGAAGTACGGTAGATGGAGAGATGAGACTCAAAAGTTTGCTGGGATGGAATTGAACAGGCTAACATCTGACTGGTTAGAGTGGAAATATTTGGGAGAGTCCTTTATGATTTAGTGGACTAACTCAGGCTGATGTTTTCATAAGCAATATTTGTATTTTTTTCAGGCTGGAGAACTTGTGGAACGAGGAAGTGGCGAGGAAAGGGAAGGATGCCGCCTCCATCCAGAGAGTTATGTTTAGGTTCTACCGCACCCGTCTATTCTTTGGTGTTTTCCTATTCTCAGTTGTCATGATCCTCGGCTTCATTGGGCCTGTGAGTTCTTGTTCTCTGCAGTATTTTTGTTCTTGTAGGGTGGCAATTTTGGTGAGGTGTGCAACTGGTGAGTCAACTTCACAGTAGTGTTTGGGTTTGAGTCTCGGCTGGGGAGATGCTGCAAAAATAACCACCCAATTAGTAGCCAGGTCAACTGCTGAATCTGACAAACCTTAAAACCTACTCCTCCAAATAGGAATCAATATACTGTATAACAGTAGTACTAAAATATAAGTAAGTACAGTACAGTTGGGGACTAATGAACCTTGTATAATGTGCTGTGAAGTGATGATAAATATTGATACTCAGGTTTACTAATAGTTTGAATTGAGTTTGTGGGTTTACCCATTTGTCATATTAGAAGTACAGTACCTGGTATGTAAGATCATTCATTCATTAACATAACACTTTGCTTAAGTTTGTTATTGTACCGGGTTCTCATGTCCCCAACTGTACTGCATGAATGGTGAAATCCAAGTGAAGACCGTGAGTTCTGTGGCTAACAGATAGGTTTAGACTGAGTGAAATGTTACTTGCTATTAACAAGTGTCTTTTGTACTTTTGTTATAAACCACAGGCCGTATTGCGGTTGGTAGAGCACTCGCCTGCAAACTGTGAGGTTGACAGTTCGAGTCTCGAGCCAGCCAGTGTGTGATATTGACAGACGCCAGTGCTGTTGGTGAATGGCGCGGTCTATCAATCTGTGGCAACTATTCACTGAAGTCCTTGATCATCAGGGCACCCACCCTAGTCCAGTTCTTGAGCAGGGAGTGCATGGTGTTAAAACCTGCATCTTACAGTTTCTTACAGTAGATCCTCTGGAAAAAGGCAAACTATGCCTGTGTATCCAGCTCAGTACCAGTACTTGCACTGCTGCGGTCGTTCACGGTGTTGGCGGCGGCGGTAGCAGACGCAACATTTTTACTATTCTGTATTTTTGTTTTATAATCAAACTTCAAATCTTGTCTTCCCCATGCTTTATCAAGATTACTTTCAAACTCCCTTATTGATTCGGAATCGACTACATACTGGGGCAGTGCGTTCCACTCATTTACCACTCTATCACAAAATGAGTTCTTTGCCTTCTCAAGCCTATTTCTTTCTTTGTAAATTTTCTTAGAGTGTCCTCTCGTTCTTGTTCCCTCCCGCATCAAGAAGATACCTTCACACACATCCTCATCGTACTTTCCTGACACTATCTTAAAAGTCTCTATCATATCCCCTCTCTTTCTCCTATATGCCAGTGTCGGAAGCCCCAGTGTCCTCAACCTCTGCTCATAGCCCGCGTTCTTCAACGTTGGTACCAGCTTGCTAGCTCTCC
>JAGKTK010021415.1:6697-19247 GCA_018397895.1 Paralithodes camtschaticus | reverse complement strand
AGACCCTGCAACTCCCATTCATTATCACTCATCAGAACTGTATCATCTGTAATAGTAAACATACTGTATATAAGGGCAAGGGGGAGTCATTGGATTGGGGAAATTATAGGGTCTGGAAAATGTGTGACCAAATCATGAAGGTATGATAAGGGAAAGCATTTCTATTGACGATATGCAGTTCGGTTTCATGGCAGGACGTGGGATGAGAATGGTGAGATGGATGTGTGGGGGCAAACTGCAGGATAGAATATCTAATGATGAGCTGAGAAGACGCTTGGGTATAAAGAGTATTAGCGAGGAGATGCGTACAAGTAGACTGGGAGAAAATTGATGAACAAAATTGGGTGAAAAGATGCAGGTCGGTGATTGTGGAGGGAGCTGCACCAAGGGGTGGCCCGAGGAAGACCTGGGATCGGACTATACGTGCCGATCTCGAATCCCAAAACTTGACTAGTGAAGTACCCATTAACAGTGTTGCCTGGAACACTTCCATTAGGACAAGAGACTGAAACTGCACGTATGTGTGAAGCACTCAGTGTTAAAATGTAAATTTTGTGGTAAAAGATCTTTATTATATACCGATGAAAGTACCGAATAGATATTTACTTGCTCATGTAGTGATGTACACCCTATGTGGTTGATTGTATTCTTTTATTTCAAAATTTTATTTTATTTAGCGTTATTTCCACATGGCGATTTTTATTAGTTCTTTTGCATTTATCTTGTGTCATCCCAGTTTTGGTTTGTTTATTTTGCAAGTTTTACAATTTAATGTTTGTGTGTACAGTATTTACCCCAGTGGGGACCTGGCTGGAAGCATACCAAGCACAGTAATTGTCTGAATATAGGAACCAGTGGTCCACTGCTCCAGAAGCTGATTACACCACCAAAGTGGCGGGCGGTGGGGACGCCGCATCCCTACGCCAGAAAGAGAAAGGCCGATTTGTGCCAGTGGGCTGTGAGAGTAGGACATGAGGGAATCATTAGGCATGCCATTATGGCCCCACTGCCTTCACTACTCTCAGGGAAAAAGTTAGATATAGAAGTTTTGAATTAAGAATAGTTTTTAAAACTTTTGAGAGCAATTGGACGATAATGACCATAATGACATCCATTTGAAGGACATATATTTGTGGCCACCCTCTCTAGGACTGATGTGTTTGGTAATCCAATATATAGATAATTGATTTTCATCGTAACCACTTTCTTGGGTTTAAGAGTAACAGGTTGTTGTTGTTGTTCTCCAAGCTGCCTGGCCGAACAGCCCCAAGGCCCCGAGCAATTCCAAAGCCATAACCGAGTGCCCCCACAGAACCCTCCCCGCCGACCACAATAAAGCCTGGGTGACCGAAGCCACTCCATGGCGGGGAGCTGAGGAGGGTGCGGAAATGCCCGGGAAACCAAAGCCCCACCCAGGGCCCTGTGCCCCTCAGCAATTATGAAGAGAAAGTTGAGGGGCAAGGGAAAAATGTGACGCTTTGGCTTCCAATCTTGGTAGATTGGGAGGTCAATCCACGGAAGAGACGCCGTCACTTGAGATCTAGAAAATATATAAGTTAAAGGAACAGTCAGAGTAAGCTATGGGTATGGCAGAGAATGCTCAGCTCTCACGCTGATAGACCAGCCCATCACCACACAACAGGTTGAGTGTACTGCTGTTACTTGCTTTAAAGTTTAGCTACTTATTTTACTCTACATTACCACTTACTGTATATCTTCAGTATTTAGAATGAAGAGAATATTAAATTTAAATGTCCCAGGTTTTATTTATCTAATTGAGCATCCTTATTTCCAGGAGTTGGGTTCATGGGTGCCGGTAGTATGATTTACCAACAGAAGGATGGGGACCGCCGCCGCTATCGCCTCAGGTACACAGGTAAGACATCACTAGGGTCGGGTCTTTCGAGGGAGACACAGGAGGCCTCTCTTGGACATCATAATGTTTCGACTGCGGGGATTGTGGGAAAAGGATTACAATATAATTGGTAGAGTTCGTTAACCCTCTGCCAAATTATGCCAATTTTTTTATTCTAAAAATAGTATCGACAGACTATTTTATCCAGCTTAGTATCTTTAACCCTCCAGCACCGGCTATGTATTATATATATATTCCTCGAAAACCGGGTGTTTTGGCCGAAAAACGTCTAGGCTAGGCTACCGTATATTCGTTAATCAGACTTATTCCCGCATTCCCGCGCATCCCCAAGCGTAGCTGTGTTATTTACCTGTAGAATGGCATTAAGTAGAGCTCTCTAAGTCAACTGGTTGAGCTGTGATGATGATTTCATTGGAGATAACTTTATGGTCAAAACAGCCACTTTACACTACTATTCGATACTTAACAACAACATACAGGCACACAAGAACAAGCGACGCTCTCCTTCTTGTGGCCGGAGATGCGGGGCGTCGGTCCAGCCGGCTGTTGTTTACATGCGTCGGACCGACGCCACGCACACGAAGCTCACAGGCTTTCACTACAGGGGTGTTCAAGAGTCCATCCGGGTACCTGGTATGTGCTTTTTTATGGGCGTTTAAGAGCCCATCCGTGGTGAGAGGGTTAAATAAAAGGGTAAATTTATATAATTTAAATCCTTATGATTTCTAAAGGTCCTTCATTAGCTAAAACAAATCATCTAGTGATAGCCAAAATAACATGAAAATTATAGTATCCTATTGAAGGATTACTGTACATATACCTTGCTGCGTGATCATACAGCTATCCTAGGCTCTCAAAGCTCCACATGAATCGCTACTTAGTTTCACCTAGCATTCCATAAACAAATGTATTGGTTAACTTGAAAAGGTCTGATGTTTCATTTTTTTGTTCGTGCTTTGTGGCTTATTTGATATTTCAGTATGGTTCATTGGGGCGGGTGCCCAACCCCGAAAGGGGTTGAAATAGGGGAGCTATCCCCCCGCCAAAGGCAGCTCTCTAGGCCTTTCCTAGCTGATGTTGAGAGGATTGGGTTCTAGTCATGTGGTGATGGGCTGGTCTATCAGAGTGAGAACTGAGCGATCTCTGCCATACCCATAGCTTACTCTGACTGTGCCTTTTACTTATATATTTTCTAGATCTCAAGTGACGGCGTCTCTTCCGTGGATTGACCTCCCAATCTACCAAGATTGGAAGCCAAGGTGTCACATTTTTCCTTTGCCCCTCAACTTTCTCTTCATAATTGCTGAGGGGCACAGGGCCCTGGGTTGGGCTTTGGTTTCCCAGGCGTTTCCGCACCCTCCTCAGCTCCCCGCCATGGAGTGGCTTCGGTCACCCAGGCTTTATTGTGGTCGGCAGGGAGGGTTCTGTAGGGGGCGCTCGATTATGGCCTTGGCCTTGCTCGGGGCCTTGGGGCTGTTCGGCCAGGCAGCTTGGGGAACAGCAACAACAACAACAAAACTTGGCGCAGTACTTGGTGCCGTACCGGGTGCGGTACTGGATTATAGAAAACTTGTAGGGGAAAGAAAGCTTTCAGAACATAGATATATTCATATTAATGTATATTATAACATTATTAATACCTTTGGTGCGGCGCCCTATTATGTGGCCTGGGAGTGAGGCAAGCTGTTGCAGGCGTCACGGCCGCAGGAGGGCCTCATCCGGAGCTCGTGAATTCTGGGCATGCACTGGTGTGCGAGATCGCCTCCTCTCACACCATTGCAGCGTTACACATACTGTAGTGAAAAAAGCTCAAACCACTAATTTTTAGCGAATTTGGCCGAGCTATGCAAGATCGTTGAAAGACAACCAGACGTCATACAGAGATGATTCAGATGTCATTGGAAAGCTCTTTTACTGTACTGTACTCAACTTTCACTTCATAATTAAGGTGCACACGGCCCTGGGTGGGCTTTGGTGTCCAGGGCATTTCCGCACCCACCTCAGCCCCTCGCCTGGTAACGGCTTCGGTCACATAGGTGATTAGCGACGATTGTTCTCATTCATTGCACATGCTTACAATGGCCAACATTTATATTTTATTAGGAATGTATTAATACAATATACTGAAATTATAAAAATTAGTCTATACACAATGTGGGTTAAGCTCGGTTCACACATGCATGAATTAATGTCCCGTCCATCCCCGACCAAGAAAATAGGCAGGACGGCATCAATCTGGAGGCCTCATGTGGCCACGATGGCCGTTCCAACGTTTTTTTGCCGCCGTTCTCATCCCGTTAGTCGGCGTATAGACGCCGCCTGCTCCCGTGAGTGTCCCGACTAAACACGTTCTCTGGCAGTTGCTCCGACCCACGCGGACCATTTTATGAATGCACAAAAAGGACGCCGCCTAGGCGCGGCGAATTAAGAAGGGGTCGGGGACGGACGGGACGTTAATTCATGCATGTTTGAACTGAGCATAACAAGAATCTCATGCTCTCTCTCTCTCTCTCTCTGTCTCTCGGATTACGAGGTCTGTTCATTTGAGTATTTAAAATCTGTAATGGGTTTGACAATGATCATCATAGCAAATTTTTAGCCTCAATATGAATACAATACGCAACCGTGGCTGGCAGTTGGAATTGAAAAGGTTCAGCACTAGTATTTGTGGAAACTGTTTCCTATTTAAGATCTGTTCTACATGGAACATACTTTCCTCAGAAGTTGTAAACATTTTTTCAGTTGAGCAGTTCAAGAAGACAGTAGTCAGTAGATAGTATTTTTCACACTCTGTAATGAGTGTAGTGCACTGAACAATGTATCTCCTTCCAATTCGAATATTTCCCTTAAATGGACCGCAAGCTCTTTGAGATACTAACTATTCCTTGCAACTCTCTCATAGCACATACTTTCTACAACCAAGATATAACGGGCCTGAATGGGGTATATTTCCCTTTATTAGTGTGTGTGATGAATACTGCCTGCATTCGATACCCATAGAGGATAGTTGATGGGGTTTATAAAGGTGAGAGGCTGGGATCACAGGTAGAGACAAAGGGGGAAGTGAGAAGGCAAGCCCTGCTTGTCAAGGGTCGATACTCAAACCTTACTAAAAATTAACACCGACTTTGATCGTAACTTGTATCGAGTTCTACATATAATTGATTGAAACAAAAGTGTATAGGCCACATAAAATTAAATACAGACCGTTTATAGTATTTATGGTATTGAATAAATGGGAGGAACTGATTGAAATGATAAACTATTAAATACAGACCGTTTATAGTATTTATGGTATTGAATAAATGGGAAAAACGGATTGAAATTATAAACAAAACTATCAATAACAGTCGCAACACTATTCTAGTCTATTTTAGCCTTTAATCCTTTTCTTTTATGATATAAAAGCCCGACTGTGTAAGTAATTTGAGAACCAAGGAGTAGATCGTAGAGGGCACATTGATGTGTATTGCAATAATGGTGAACATACTATCCTGAATACTGCTAGATTGGATTTAATTACGGTATTATTATATTCAAATCACATTAAGTCTTTATTGTAGAAAGTAGTGCAATGAGAGAGAGAGAGCACTACATACAAGATTCGTGTAATCCACGTTGTGTATAGAAACTAATTTTGATAATGCAACTACAGAATGCAGTACAGTAGACCCTCGGTTAGCGAACAGGTTCCGTTCCGAAAATACTGTACGCAGAGTGAAATTATGTTAGGCGAAAGGACTGCTTTATGGGATTAATTAGTTTGGTTCCAGGACCCCGAATTATTCCCCTATCCACCTACTGTATATTACCCACCTTTTTGCTCAAACCGAATCAATATACTGGAAGAGTATTTTATATTATATTGCAGATGTAGTTATAACTACATCTGAAATATAACATCCAATTGACCACTTGCGAGTTTCAGGCTATAAGGAAGTTGGAGCTGTAGACATCAATAGTAAATAGAAATGCAATAATTGTGTAGGTTTCTGATGGCTAAAAAGTATGTCGAATTGGGTTTTATGTATTTATAAATGTAGTACAACCGTATTTTAGCTGGTAAATCTGCTCAATATCAATGTCTACACCTCCAACTTCCTTATAGAACGAAACTTGCAAGTCGTCAATTGGCCAATGAAACTCATAATATGACCGAGTCATGCGATCGTAAGGAAGCAGCAGGAGTGTTGTCAATTTTGCTACTTTTTCGCTAGACCTAACTTTTGCGCTAGACCTAGAGGTTTTTACTATTGTATAGCGGCAAATATTTACATCTAGCGACACAAATGCTGGTGATAATCTGGAGATTCGAGCCAGATTTGATAGATATTCAAGAGACTTGCATTATTCTGAAGATTTTCGGCACAAATTTACTATCTAGCGACCTTCTAGCGACATTTGAGAATGAATCTAGCAGATTATGTTTTTGATTTGGTACCCCTGAGCTTTGCTGTCGTCTGCTAGCCTACTGATGTCGGCATTCACTACTGGCCATTTGTGTCTAAACAGGCAGACAAACGGTATTTTCGGTGCGTTCCATGGTTGCTTTAATGAATACAATCTTATACTATGATAAAGAGGCCAGTAAATTTGCAGATCATGAACAACAACAAAACTACAAATCCCAGAACAGACTAATGGAAGCGAAATAACAGTTAGGTTAGGCTAAATAGTTTATCTTTCGAAATAACGAGTTGATGATACCATACGCATAAAAATTACAAACTTATGGAAAACAAAGTTCAGATTAGTGATGAAATGGATAGATCTAGGAAAAATAATGAACCACGAATTCCACTGTCGATAGTGGAGTGGGTAGGCGAAATGACACTGAGGTTAGGCTAGGCCTATCCAATTGAGGTATTTTTCATAACCATCAATTAATGCTGCTATAGCATATACATTGCATGACAAAAATATGGAAAACTTCAAAAATAGCAATTAAATAGGCAGCTCTTGTGTCTTTCTGGCATCTAGACAAAAACCTCTCCAACAACTTTTCCTCGTCTTTCCCTCCCCTTTTCCACTCTGATGGCACAACCATCACTTCTTCCTCTGACAAAGCTGAACTCTTTGCTCAAACTTTTGCCAGAAACTCTACCTTAGATGATTCCGGTGCTATTCCTCCCTCTCCACCCCCCTCTCTCCTACTTATGCCTAATATCCTAATCTCTTCTAAAGATGTACCGGTACTTTCTACCCTCTCTGGGCTTAATACTAAGAAGGCGTACGGTCCGGACGGTGTTCCTCCTTAAAAACTGTGCTTCCGTGCTGACCCCCCCTGCCTAGGCAAATCCTTTCGTCTCTGTCTCTCCTCTAACGTCTTTCCTTCTTGCTGGAAGTTTGCTCTCATTCAACCTGTCCCAAAGAAGGGTGACCGCTCTCAACCCTCCTACTATCGTCCAATTGCTCTCATCTCTTGTATCTCTAAAGTTTTTGAAACTATTCTTGCTTCCAAATTTCTTAAACATTTCTCTTCTCATAATCTGCTCTCAGATCGCCAGTATGGCTTCCTTAACCCTTGTCTAGCGGGGTGTTTTGGGCTATTTTGGGCATATTCAGGCCCTCCTGAATGATCAATCAAGTATCTGCATGAAAAAAAAATTATTTAGCAAAAAACTATGCGCTAAAAGCTTCAAAATGAGACCAGAACGAGCTACGTAGCACTCGTGGTTCTCATACAGTGATACCAGTAACATGGGAGTTTAGCGTATTTCGGCATATTTTTCCCAGCTATGCTCACTACTGGCTACACTGCCAGCCTCTTGAGAACACAGGGAACATGAGTTAATGGGCGGCGGTAAGCCCTGGGAGTCGGCTGTTTGGCCCGCTGCACTCCCGGCCATTTGCACTTGATTTTAACCCTTTAAAAGCCTTAATAATGCTCCTAACTTGCTGCAAATTGGTGCACAACTTAAGTCGAGCGCCGCTCTTTAAGGGTCGCTCTACTTGTGATCTTCTTTCATATCTTACTAACTCTTGGTCATCCAACTTCCGGGACTTCGGTGAGACTTTTTCTGTTGCACTAGACATATCGAAGGCCTTGGATAGAGCCTGGCACAAATCTTTAATTTCCAAACTGCCCTCCTTCGGTTTCTGTCCCTCCATCTGTGCCTTTGTCTCTAATTTCATTTCCGGCCGTTCCATAGCTGCAGTTGTGGACAGCCATAGCTCATTTCCTCATCCTATCAACTCCGGTGTCCCTCAGGGTTGTGTCCTATCTCCTATTCTCTTTCTAATTTTCATAAATTATCTTCTCAACTGTACATCCAGTCCCATCCATTCATATGCAGACGACTCTACTTTACACCACTCAATTAGTTTTCCAGAAAGCCCCAGCCAGCAGTCCCTCAAAAGTAAACGTAATGAAGCCATAAAATGCTTGTCTTCTGATCTAGTTAATATTTCCAATTGGGGTAGAGAAAACCTTGTTGCATTTAATGCTTCCAAATCTCAATTTATTCATCTTACTACCCATCAGGAACCTCCAGAGGACTATCCCTTATTCTTCAACAATACAAAAATTAACCCTTCATCTTCCCTCAATGTTCTCGGTGTCTCTTTTTCTTCTGCTCTCACTTGGAAAGACCATATTACCAGTCTCGCTAAGGCAGCCTCCCAGAAGCTGGGTGTGCTCAACCGCCTCAAGGGGTTCTTTACACCTGCGCAACTTCTTGCTCTGTACAGGGGCACAGTGTGTCCTTGTATTGAGTATTGTTCACATGTGTGGGGAGGATCTTCTCACACCGCACTCCTAGATAAAGTAGAAAGGAAAGCCTTTCGTATCATTAACTCCCGTCCACTCACCAACTCTCTCCATTCTCTCTCTCTCTTCGCCGCAATGTTGCATCTCTCTCACTATTCTATCGCTACTACAATAATCAGTGTTCCTCGGAGCTTTTCCAGTGTATACCACCTCCTCTACGTAGGGTACGTAGTACCCGCCTTGCAACACAATCCCACCCCTACTCTGTGCAACTCTCCCACCCAAGAGTGAAACGCTATTTTCAGACTTTCTTCTATTCAACTGCTGAGCTCTGGAACTCTCTCCCGGAATCAGTCTTTCCCTCTTCCTAGGACTTAAATTGCTTCAAACTCCGTGTGTCCAGGCATTTTAGCTCGAACGTCCCTTGATTTCGGCCCTGTCACTCTTTGAAATCTGGGGGAGGCACTCGTTGCAGGCAGTTTGCCTTTTGCCTCCCTCATTCACATAGAAAAAATAATAAAAAGATTCAATTAATATGTTCATGCTAAAATGGGAAGATACACTGTGTACGAAACTCACTCGAGTGCATGAGGTGACTTGGTAAACACGAGTGGTAAACACAATTGAATCTATCATAATTTTGAATTAATAACTACAGTAAAACCCCACCCAACCGGACTAATGGGGGGGAAACCCTGTCCGAAAGTGCCAAAATTCTGGATCTGGCGGGGTCCGGATAGGTCCCACACAAACCCATACGAACCGGACAATTCCGGATGTTAGAGATAATTATGTCCGGTTCTCAAATTCGGACTACTACGGATGTCAGAGATAATGTGGTCCGGATTGCTAACTTTGTACTGTCCTACCTTCCTATCTATCTATCTATCTATTGCCTGACGCCGCGATCCCCGAAGGGGTGGCCACGAACGAACCGCCCCCATGCACCTCTGTCCCCAGTCAGTCGACGCCCCTCCCTCCAACCAGCACCGCCTTCGTTCATGTAGTTCCTCACTCCATCCTTCCACCTCATATTCGGTCTACCTCTCCCCCTCTGTCCCTCCACCTCGCTCTCGTACACCCTCTTAGTCATTCTCTCGCTTTCCATACGTTCCATATGGCCGAACCATCTCAAGTTGTTCCTTTTCACACTTTCCAGCACATCTACCTCCACACCACACCTCCTTCTTACTTCCTCATTAGTCTGTCTATCCCTCCATGTAACTCCGCATGCACTCCTTAAGTAATTCATTTCCACTGCTCTCACTCTTGGTCTGAGTCTCTCAACCAACGTCCATGCTTCGCTTCCGTAAGTCAGTGTCGGGATTACCACACTGTCATGCAAGGACTTCTTCACTTCCATACTGACCACCCTATTTCTTGTTACTGCTTTTAGCGTTCCTACAACCCTCTTCCCCTGTTGTACCCTCTCCCGCACCTCTTCATCCATAGTCCCATCTTTACTCCACACACTGCCCAGATACTCAAAAGAGTTGACGATCTCCATAGCCTGACCGTTCAGCTTCACCTCACACTCTGTGACTTCACCCCTTTCGAAGACCATAACCTTGCTCTTCCCCGTATTTACCTTCAAATTCCGTTTTTCGCACACTGTTCCAAACTCATTTACCAGACCCTGCAACTCCCATTCATTATCACTCATCAGAACTGTATCATCCGCAAACAGCAGTATAGGTAGCTTCCACTCAATTCCCTCCCTTTTCAGCGATACACCAACATCCACTGCTCTTGATAGTATTTCTTTCATGACTCCATCCATATATACAGTAAACAACCACGGGGACATCACACACCCCTGTTTCAAACCAACATTCAGGTCAAAGAACTCGCTCTGCTCACTCTCCACACGTACTGCCGCCTTTGCACCCTCATACATGCTCTTCACTGCTTTCAGCAACTTGCCCTCTACTCCGTATATTCTAAGTACTTTCCACAAACCTTCTCTATCCACTCTGTCATAGGCCTTCTCCAAGTCCATAAAGGCAACATACACCTTTTGTTTCTTCTCCAGATACTTCTCCACAACACAATTCAGGGTAAAAATCTGATCTACACATCCTCTTCCCTTCCTAAAACTTCCCTGCTCGTCGCCTATCCATTTCTCCGTTCTCACTCTCACTCTCTCAATCACTACCCTACTGTATACCTTCCCTACTACGCTTAGAAGACATATTCCTCGGTGGTTACCACACACTCCTCTTTCCCCTTATATAGGGGGACTATTATGCCAGTCTTCCAGTCATCGGGTGCACTCCCCTTCTCCCATTCCTACCTTCCTAATCTACATAAACTTGATCTAAAAAGATAAATTAGGTTAATATACATAAGAACATATCCTTTTCTTACTGACCTGTACTGTAAGTGGAGTGGACAGTGAAGGTGGAGTAGGTTGTAGGGTGTAGTGGAGTTTGTGGTAGTGGAGTTGCCATACAAAACAACTGTAGCTGAAGGTGGAGTAGGGTGTAGGGTAGAGTGGAGTGGGTGGTAGTGGAGGTGCCATACAAAAAACACTAGCAAATTTGTTATGTACTGTACACATTAGAACACTGAACACTTTTTGCTAAAGAACTGAACTTTTTATTTTCTTACCACAGTAAAAGTGCACTTTTTGCTAAAGAACTGAGTTTTTTATATAAATCAACTTTTACCTTTATATTGAGGCATAACTTAGCCTAATCAACTTATAACTTCTTATTTTTGTAATAATTATTCTGAGGCATAATTTTGCTGAATGATTTAATCTCCTGGGTGATACGAGGCTGGGTAGTAGTGGCAATAGGGTGAGTATTAATGCCACTAGGGCCAGCCACTGCAGGTGGTGGGGGTGGAGGTGGAATCGGAGGCGGCGAGGCTACGAGAGCCACCCTGCCACCCATCTCCACAGCCTTCTCACAAGCCTCACTAGCCTTCTCTCCACTCTCTGCTTCCGTGGAAGTCATCACAATATCACTATTCATCTTGGTGGGTCAGGCAAGTTGAAATATAATGGCACAAATATGGGGATAATATCCAGCTCGGCACACAACGCTTGAGGCGGACCACCTAACTGAATGTAAACAAACAATACACTTTTGGCGCGAATAGAAACTTACCCACAATGCTGTTCGGTCCGAACTCGGTGGGTTTTTTTCTCTGCCATCCGGCCTTGTCCGAATGGCTGGGACAAATGTTTGGATATAAAGGTTGTGTTGTCCGAATCAATCCAAATAAACTTCCTGCCATTTGGACTTACCCGAATGCCTGTCCGAAAGTCTTGGGATGGGAGGGGGCCGGATGGGCGGGGTTTTACTGTATGTTTTAAAAGTTTCCTCACTACAAGTTAAGTTGTTTGGGTGTTTAGAAGGTTTGGGGCTAGGCTAGCTTTCGGTAAAAAGTTCGTTAATATGATTTTTGATATGTAATGTGAGCAAATGGTAGGAATTTGAGATTTCCGTACAACCAAAATTTCGCTGCATGGACGTTCTTAAGTCGAGGGTCAACTGTATGTTGAATTAATAAATTCCCAGTATATTTAAATGTTGGCCATTGTAAGCATGTGCAATGATTTTTTAACAATAATTTGCAAAACATGAGAACAATCATCGCTAATCACTAACTGCCAGCTATAGAAGGAAGGTGGGGGTAGACTTGGACCCGACTCCCCCCTTCCACCTGCCCAGGGTGGAGTGCGGGAAGGAAAGCCCCACCCCTGAGCAACGTTTAGTACGCTTGAGTGCATGTAAGCCTTGTAAATAGGGTACTGTATTTACCCTGTATTTGGTTGATATTAACCCAGGGAATTCAATAATTGGTTTGAATGGACCCATTCCTGGTGCAAAAATTAGTCTCAAAAATCTGATAATTATAAAATGCTACAAAGAGTACATTAACAGGTTAGAAAATCCATTCTCTCATCCTAATATATAGGCCTATATACTGTACTGTATATATATATATATATATAT
>JAGKTK010021414.1:1539-19247 GCA_018397895.1 Paralithodes camtschaticus | reverse complement strand
AAAAAAAAAAAATGTCTAGCTGGGATACTCTAGGTAAGGAACTGAGGTTGAGCAAGGCAGGCTCGTAGCCTAGCGATGTCCTTAAGACTGCATCCTTTAAGTTACGTTAATTGACTTGGGTGCTCTCTTGATAGATCCAGATCACAAGTATCTGGTTCTATCCTGGTGACCCTCAAAAGACAAGCAAAGAGGCAGCAAAGTGTGGAACTGGAACAGGCCAAAGCCCTCAGTCAACACAATGCTGCACTCGCAAAAGACGCAGCCGAAAAGACAACCTAGGCTACCACAGGACCGGTCGAAGTCGTGTAGGTATAAACAAACCATACCACACATCAGAGACAACGACTACAGTAACCTTATCCCAGTCTAGCATTAAATAAAAGAGCAGAACACTAAATCAATAATGGAGACACGCACAGAGTTTTTAACCTCTACTAACTAAGAACCCTCAATCCTATTCTAAGTACATGTAAATATCTCAGAGGACGGCGCATGCAATACAATGGGCCGGCTATGGAAACCGTATGCAGAACCCAAGGGGATAAGTAATTGAATAAAGGTGAGGAGCAATGGAAAAGAAGAAGGTCAGAGAGAGAGACAGTGGTAAAGGGGGTGATCGGGAAAGAGTATGCAAAGGGATGTTAGAAGCATGCGCGCCAAGCCTGTCCTGAGGAGGGCAGCTCCTCAGGACTCTCATGCAGGAGGTTAGTTACACAGGAGCCCGCAAGGGCACAATGGTCGGCCAATCACGGGCCGAGACGTCACAAGGCAGCAGGCCCGTAGGACGCGCCAGGAGCCACCAGCCAATCAAAGGCGAGAGAAATCCCGCGCGAGCGGGAAAACTCCTCCGAGCGAGGCAGCACATACATACACACGCACATATTACCACCACGCTCTCGCCTCTCTCCTTAACTCTACACAATGCATCTTATATTCTATTAACCCTTCGGCGCACGATGACTCGTTCAGAGTCATTAGGTATTTTTTTCCTAGGCGCACGATGACTCGTTAACCCTCTCCGACATATGACGCGATTTTGAGCCTATTGGGGATATTTTAAAACCTTTGTTACCATCAGGGGTATTTAGAAACCTTTAGTTTAGTTACTTCAACCTCTGCAGTTGTCTTTGAGTTAGCTGTGGGCAGAAAACTAATTTTGGAGAGGTAATTATATAAGAGTGAGAGAACTCTATTTCTTATTGCTAATCTGGCAACCTCTGCGTCATATGAGTCTGAAGGGGTTAAGAGTCATTAAACTTAAAAATATTCGCCAAAAATTAAGTTTTCGTCTGACGCGCGTCATATTTGGCACAGATATTAAGTATTACGTCTCGTTCAATGGATACATTTGGCAACCCCCTCAGTTTAACCGTTTACTCACGGCTGGCTGGGAAGTGAGCAGAGTACAGCTCAGTCTGTGTTTCGATACTTTCACGTTTATTCGTGTATCTCAGCAACTATTTGGTTTATAGTAATTCTGAAGTTACCAGTGAAATCCTCATTAAATTCCGCTTCCATATATGTATGCAAATAAAAAATGTTGCCGGCAAAATTTTGAGCTAGCGCGAGTTTGAGATAAGGTATTTACTTTTTTTGTACAATTCATATTTCGGAGTGCCCCAATGTGGTTGTTTTGTATTTATTCTATGTTTTTATTCGCTTATCTTCAAGTTCAATCAATAACGAAGCCGATGGTACCTCATTAATCCAAATACAAGGATTTTTTGGTGGATAAAAACGTCACAGAAACAAATTATCGCCGGGCACAAAACTGGCTCTGAGTGAGCTGAGATATAATTTGGGAGTGGGAAAAACTTTGATTGGAAACTATAGGTGCGCCAAAGGGTTAATGATATAAAATACTTCCCGTTGTCACAGACGAAAATAAAGACCACCACTGGACTGTCTGTAACAATGTGAGTACTATGAAAGAAAGAACAACATTCTCTGATAACTGTAGCCCATTTCGATGTCCCTGGCGAGCGCTAGTGGCTAACGAGAGGCGATTCTGCCAACGCTGGTAGACGTCACACCCCGCCCAAGATATAGGATGCTCAACATTAGGCGAGCACCATATCTGACAAGGCAGAATGCCGACAAGACCCGCCACACCCAGCCACTCCACCAGAAATTAAATGCAAAGCTCAATCTTAAATAAAACAACATTTTAGCATAAAGAAAATCTCATAACCCCTCCCAAACATAATAGTATAATTTTAGCCTGCTATGCTCCCAGAGCGAGCTTCACAGAGCCCAGCCTACTAAGTGAAAGACAGGTTCAACTTAGGACTATAGCTATAACATTGGCAACTTACAATTAACTATCAAAAAGAAAGAGTTTTTATGTGATTTTTTTTATTTAATTTTAATGTTGTTTTTGACGGCTGCTCTACAGGGGCAAGCCTGATTTTTCTCCACTCTCAACACACACTGACTGAACGGCGAGGGTTCTCCTGCTAACAAACCCTCCCGTGACAAACAATCAGCCAAAACATTATCAGTGCCCTTATCATGCCACACATCCAACTTGTGTTCCGGCAGCAAAACAACACCTGACACTGATAAACTGCCCAGTTCATCACAAGACTGGCACTTCTCTTCGCTCTCTCCGGCAACGGGGCCTGCCAATAACCTTTCACTAGTTCTACCTTCGTGATGAGCGAGGCAGCCCCGAAGCGGTCTATGGTGTCGTCAACTCTAGGTAATGGATAGGCGTCTGTCAGGGATAATGCTTCCACACTCTTGCAATCACCATACACACGGATCTTGCCACTCAACTCAGGTTGAAAACTCACTGGCAACTACCACTCACGATATCCCTTATCCCTCAGACCCTTTTTCCACATGTAGTCTAGCTCTGCTTTCACGACAGGCTGTTGAGCAGGATTTATACGGTAGGGAACTAACTTGAGCCTTGCACTGTCTCCAGCCTCCAGTCGGATTCTACCCCGTACATCAGGCCTGGAGAAGCAACAAACATGCGGATGTACTGCCACAGCCTAGTAAACAACATCTCTTGGCGCTCAGGAACAAGAGGTTGCAACTTATCTCGAAGAACAACATGCCTAGTGCCCTCCCACAACCCAGCCGAGACCGCAGCTTCTAAACTATAGACTCCCTCCTTCTCCACCTTCGTCCCTAGAACAGCCAGGTCATGAGAGAGACAATCAGTACCACCTGTGCAGTCACTCCCATAGTTCATAATTGCTAAGGCTTCCCCGCCGATACCGTACATGCGCACCCCCGCATTCCTTGCGACTACATCTGCCTGCGCATCATCAACGCCTTCAGCGACATGGCCAGATACAGTCGGTCTATGGTAGGGCTGTTGCATTCGACTAGAGCAGCATTGGGAGGCTATGCGACGACCGGGCACATCCACTCCACAGCCCACCTCACCAATCTGCTCAATGTCCTCATTCTGACCACCACCCTTGGCAGCCATGGGTCGACCCTGACCTGACAACCATGCCAAAGCCTCGTCGCCCACCTTGAACCACCGAAACAACGAGGCTAACGGTCTATTAACACTCAAGTGACCTGCCCTCAGAACATCGTGCACCGCATGAGTTGTGAGGCCTGGGTGCTCGGCACGACCAGTGGGGTATGAACCGAGCTGGTGCTGGAGCGCTGCACACTGCTGCTCAGGCAGGTGCTCTAGCGCTTCCACAGCCACCAGACTCGTGTCCCCCGCCCACTGCTCCGCCGAGACATGACAATCCCAACTCTCCTCCACCTGCCCCCCACTGCCCCCCCCCCCCCTCCTTCTCCACCTTGGCCTCTGCAGACCAACGCAGGGACAGTAGGCTGCTCAGGTGGTTGCCTTACAAACTCCTTTAACAGGTTCACATGACATATTTCCCTGTCCTCGTGTTCAATAGCCCCGTTCCCACAACTCTCCTCCACCTGGGAACTACTCTGTCGCGGAGTGCCATCACGCCCAACCATGTCACTATGGGTGACAGGTATGGCAGTATATTGGGGTCACCTGCTCCACGGAGCCTAGCTACCTCCGCGGAGGGTCTGAGGTACACGTAATTTTAGAGATGGAGTATGAAATTTGAATATTTAAGTTAATTACTCGGTTTTAATACATAAACAAGTGTATAAAATTACAAATTATTTTATTTTCACGCATTAAAGTAGAAAAGATTACTAATAAATAATATATATAATGGTGAAAATAGCGTTTAGCTAGCGTACGTCGTCTGCCGAGTCTTCGCCATGTAAACAAAAGATTTGGTCAATGACTTATTGACTTTATTATGATCTAAAACACATACTCCTTCCATATTAGTGCAAAGGAACTTTGGTCAATATTTACGAGCCGCACCACAGCTGGGATCTCATTTATAATGGTAGTTTTGGGTTCCTATCAATTTATGCTTCATTGCTATATAATTTTTATCCACCGGAAAATATATTTTTTTTTATTTTTTTTTATTTTTTAGCATTAACCTAACCAAAAAACTTAACCTAACCTAACCTAATCTAATAACCCCCAAATACATATAGGTTAGGTTAGGTATGTTTTTTTGGTTAGGTTAATGCAAACAAATACAAATAAATCAATAAAGCCAAGATTTTGTTTTATGCATGAAGATAAAATAATATGTAATTGTTATACACTTGTTTATGTATTAAAACCGAGTAATTAACTTAAATATTCAAATTTCATACTCAATCTCAAAAATTATGTGGACCTCGGATCCTACGCGGAAGCAGGTAGGCTCCGTGGAGTGGGTGACCCCAATATACTGCCATAGACAGGTTCTGGGGCCACTCCGGAGCTCACCTCTGGGTCAAGTACTAAGTCGCTAAGAAGAGCCGCTGGGTCAAAACTCACAAAACTACTCCCAACTTTAGCTTTCTCCTTCCGACCGTTCCTCCGCTGGTCTATAGACTGAGGAATAGGCTGTGACACCTTAGATGCACGAGATCGGGTGTCAACACACGCCCTCTGCTGTGATTGACACCTCTCGACCAACTCCTGCCCCTCCCTACTCACGTCGGCCGCCCTCTCGGCACCGACTAAGGGTGGAACCTCAGAAGCAGGTACCGCAAAGTCGTTGCCGAGAAGAAGGTCGACGCCCTCTACTGGCAGTTTCTCCACGATTCCAACATCCAACTCTCGTGTCACACCATCAACCTCCAGCTCCACTCGAACCAACGGGTATGACCTTGTAGCATTAATACCCTGCACCACAACTACCCGTGCCGCGTTTATAGGTTTGCCTGTAAAGTTTTACATCAGAGTCTGGGATGCACCTGTATCACGCAACAACTCCAACACATGCTTGCAACCAGCCCAACTCACGCAGCCACGCCCTCTATGGTCGCAAAAAGCATCGCGGACAGGTTTCGAGCCTTCCGGACACTCCTTCACTGGCTGTGCCCCCGCATCTGACATATCACCCCGGGTAAATGCAGAAGACCTCAGAGACACCCCAATGTTGCTAGCCAAAGACACGACTGCTGTAGGTTGGTTACTAGGGCAGGAACGTGCAAAATGCCCCTTGTTATGACACTTAAAACACTCTACTTCACCCTTGGACTTCCCCTGAGATGGGGAAGGGCCCTGACCTTTCTTAAACGGGACAGTTTTAGGTTTGTGATCAAAATTGGTATCATTGCTCTTACATTCGTTATTAAAGGTTGTATCACTGACTCGGGGGGGTGGAGTGTTGCGCCCCTTGTTAACTGCATCGGTCCGTTGTGCAGACCCGCACCCACTAATCAGCGACATTCTCAGGTCAGCCAACTCAGCCGCCTTTTGTAGAGTTATAGGCTGTTTCTCTTTGAGGTTCAAAGTTAAGTCGCCGCCTGTGCATTTGAAAAATTGCTCTAGAAGGACTAACTGCTCAAGCTCCTCGATCGTCGTCACCTTCTCTGACCTCAGCCAATTTCTCAATGCATCAGACAGTTCCCGGGCATGTTCTAGAAAAGTGCACTCACGACCCTTCGTAACACCCCGAAACTTCAACCTATATGTCTCTGGTTGTAACTCGTACACCCGCAAAACAGCTTCCTGCAATACCTCAAAATCGATGCAAGACTCCGAGGGCAAAGCATCATATGCCTTGAGTCCTTTGCCAACCAACCTAGAGGAAACAAGGGCTGCCCACTTAACCTCGGGCCATTGGTGCTCCTGGCACTTCTTCTCAAAATGCAGGAAAAACTCGGTGACACCCGACTTGTCAAATGCAGGAACTAACTTAAGAAGGTGCGATAAAGACTGATCAAGACCTCGATTCCCAGAACCGAGACGCTGCCCTGTCGACTCCACCCTAGACTTCTCAAGATCTCTGTCTGCACAGTACTTCGTAGCCTCAACCTGAAGCTCAGCCTCACGTATGGCCTTCTCTCCTCAGCCTCAACCTCTCGCTGCCGTTGCTGAATCTTAGCCATCTCAAGCTGGAAGAGCATAATTATCTGCAGTTAAACCTTGAGGAGGAGGAGATGCAACAATTGGAGACCCACCCAGTGACAAACCACGCTGCCAGTGACTATCGGCCTGCGGGAACGTACCCGGCTCCGGAGCCCGGGGGGGCGCCATGGTAGGAGTCGAGTGGAATGGGGGCTGGGCCGAAGGAGCCCCAGCTCCCGCTCCACCCGAATCCCCACGCATCCCGCCGAGCCCACAGGCCACCAGGTCACCTCTCGTCATGCTGCTAGTGCCCACATGCCCCATGACCGTGGCCAAACACTGGAGACCATACCGATCAATCCCCGACACCCGGTCAACAGTAATAGGCATCTCCAGAAACTTCCTTGCATCCTCCTCACTAGTTACTACTCTAATGCCTTCTAAAAAACCCAGCTGCTGCACCTCAGAGTCTGCTTCCCATACTGTGTCCTCACTGTGCATTGCTCCGTCGTTCGACATAGTGTCCACCGAAAATTCTCAACGTTTATATTAAAAAAAGGAGTACCTAAACTCTCATGTAGCACTATTCACTCAAAAAATGCTCGAAGACAACTCAAGTGCTATCCTACGTTGCCAAAAAAAAAATCCACGTGTCAAAAATATTCCTCAAAAAACAAATGTCCAACAATCCTGCAATTATTTCTTAGTTCATTCGGTATGACGACTAAGATAAGATACTAGGCAAGGTCGCCATTTGTTACGACCGGGGGCTACGAATAAAACAAGGGGACTTAATGATTGGACTAGTAATAGGGCACTATGCAACAACGGTACGCTAGATCCAAACCCTCGAACTTATATGCCGGCGAACAAAAACACCTATACCCTCCTGAGTTAATCTGCGATAACGGGGTATCCTTAACTGGGCATAAATGTACTCTACTTCAGGCTAACTCACACTGGTATAGCCTGATAACAAACAAGATGCAAGTTACGTTAAAATGCATAAAAGGGAAGCTATGGAAAGATCAATTAAATCACTGCAAGATTTAATACAATAAAAAGATGCTTCAATACAGTTACTCTAAACAACAATAAACTCTTCACTCCTATCTGAAAGAAAGTGAAGTATAGTCCTACAGCATAGACCTTGAAACTTCTGAAGAAAGTCTGATGCTCATAAGATGCTCGTATCTTAAATTTTATAAAGGCAGGAGGCAGGACACCACACGTGTAGACTGAATACACTAAAAGATAGGACATATAATGTTAACTGACACAAGAATAATATAAATGCGCAACGGTAGTAATGCTCGACACTAAAAGAAGTACTTCCTCATCAACGAAACAGTCTGCTATGGTTGTGCGGCTCAGCAACAACCTAGACTAATAAATGCT
Organism: Paralithodes camtschaticus; assembly: GCA_018397895.1. NCBI lineage: Eukaryota > Metazoa > Arthropoda > Malacostraca > Decapoda > Lithodidae > Paralithodes > Paralithodes camtschaticus. The sequence goes on along the minus strand of JAGKTK010021414.1, from coordinate 11,482 downwards.
GTGAATAATAATGCGTTCATATCAAAGAACTTATATTAAATACTAACAAGTGTCTACTCAAGTAATAATGTCTAGCTGGGATACTCTAGGTAAGGAACTGAGGTTGAGCAAGGCAGGCTCGTAGCCTAGCGATGTCCTTAAGACTGCATCCTTTAACCCCTTATTGGCGGCTCACCACATAAGTCGAGTTAAAAAAATCTGGACTAACTAGCGGTGCTCGACATAACTCGAGTGGCAATTTCAGCACGTAATGTTGGTGAGAGAGAGAGACAAGTGGTGGCAGGAGACTAGCGAGCGTATGACTGCTCCAGACCACCGCGGCGAACCTACTGACACGAATCTCAGCTCCCCCCTCCCTCTCTCACTCGCTACTTACTCAATTATATGGGGAAAGTACCGAAATACCTGCTTTTTGCACTCGCGTTGCACGGTTATTGCAAGAAAACTATCCATCATACAAGGATCGTTATGGTGTCATTCGAAAGCTCTGTTCATGCCCTTTCAGGGATAGATACTTGTTTTACGTTCTGGGTCTTATTTAGGCATGAAAATGATCACGTAAACAGCCCTATTTTGGCTAAAAAGCCCCCGCTGGGCGGTACATATAAATAAACCGAGAGGCCGCTAATCTAGTGTTAAGTTGCGTTAATTGACTGTGGTGCTCTCTTGATAGATCCAGATCACAAGTATCTGGTTCTATCCTGGCGACCCTCAAAAGACAAGCAAAGAGGCAGCAAAGTGTGGAACTGGAACAGGCCAAAGCCCTCAGTCAACACAATGCTGCACTCGCAAAAGACGCAGCCGAAAGGACAACCTAGGCTACCACAGGACCGGTCGAAGTCGTGTAGGTATAAACAAACCATACCACACATCGGAGACAACGACTACAGTAACGTTATCCCAGTCTAGCATTAAATAAAAGAGCAGAACACTAAATCAATAATGGAGACACGCAGAGTTCTTAACCTCTACTAACTAAGAACCCTCAATCCTATTCTAAGTACATGTAAATATCTCAGAGGACGGCGCATGCAATACAATGGGCCGGCTATGGAAACCGTATGCAGAACCCAAGGGGATAAGTAATTGAATAAAGGTGAGGAGCAATGGAAAAGAAGAAGGTCGGAGAGAGAGACAGTGGTAAAGGGTGTGATCGGGAGAGAGTATGCAAAGGGATGTTAGAAGCATGCGCGCCAAGCCTGTCCTGAGGAGGGCAGCTCCTCGGGACCCTCATGCAGGAGGTTAGTTACACAGGAGCCCGCAAGGGCACGATGGTCGGCCAATCACGGGTCGAGACGTCACAAGGCAGCAGGCCCCTAGGACGCGCCAGGAGCCACCAGCCAATCAAAGGCGAGAGAAATCCCGCGCGAGCGGAAAAACTCCTCCGAGCGAGGCAGCACATACATACACACGCACATATTACCACCACGCCCTCGCCTCTCTCTCTCTCTCCTTAACTCTACACAATGCATCTTATATTCTATTAATGATATAAAATACTTCCCGTTGTCACAGACGAAAATAAAGACCACCACTGAACTGTCTGTAACAATGAGAGTACTAGGAAAGAAAGTACAACATTCTCTGATAACTGTAGCCCATTTCGATGTCCCTGGCGAGCGCTAGTGGCTAACGAGAGGCGATTCTGCCAATGCTGGTAGACGTCACAGTGTGAGTGTGTGTGTGTGTGTGACAGTGTGTGTGTGTGTGCTCGACTGTGGCTGTGTGTGCATGTTTTTTTCCTATGTGGATGAGGGAGACAAAAGGCAAAACTGCCTGTGACGAGTGCCTCACCAAAAGTTGAAAGAGTGGCAGGGCCAAAATCAAGTGTATGTATGCTTGTATGTGTGTGTGTGTGTGTGTTTGTAATAATATTGATACATAATTGTTGTTTTATTCCTCACTTTCAGCCGTCAGGCTGGAAATCTTCAGATTTTTTGTTTAACCTAGGTACAGTTCAAAGCTGTTACTACGAGGGAACATGCGACCTATGGCGATCGAGAGGTGCCTCACTTCCGACCATAGTGCATACGCAGATGCAGTGGTGGAACGACTGGTAGACTAACACAAGCTGATAATTGAGCAGCTTGGCTAGGGAGGAACCATGCTACAATCCTCTCCATTGCGATGAATGTAAAAAAATAAAATAATAATAATGTGTGTCTGTGATTGTATGTCTGTGTGTGTGGGGGTACCAGTGTATGTATGTGTGTGTGTCTGTGTGTGTGTGTGTGTTGTGTGGTTGGGGTGGGTGGGAGGGTAACCTCTCACTGATACCCGATGCCCTCACCAAATTAAGAGTGTTGATGATCACATAACTCTATCCCATAATTATGTAGGGAGTGTGTGTGTGTGTGTGTGTGTTTGTGGTAGGTACATACAAAGATAAATAGAGACATAGTGAGACAAGTTTTATTTATTTAGTGTATGCGTGTGTTTGTGTGTGTGTGTGTGTGGGTATGTGCGCTCATGTGTGTGTTGTAATAAGTGATGTCTCGGCACCAAGTAGGCTATACATATTGATCAATAATTGGTATCAGCTGTATCCAAACCTTGATGTTTTAGTTTTGAGTGAGATAGGCAAACATGATCTTACACTTATCCACCCTATTCAACATCTGACAGACATTAATACAGCACAGATCGAGCCAAACGTAATGACAACTGGGACATGACTTATTAGCGCCGATTTATTCGTTTCGAGTGAGATATGCAAACATGATCTTATACACTTATCCACCCTATTCAACATCTGAATGATCTGACACATTAATACAGCACAGAGCGAGCCAAACGTAATGACAGCCGAGACATGACTTATTAGCGGCCGACGTACAGACATAATTAATAGTTGAATCACGTAGCTCTTCTCTTGTTGGCCGGGTGGGGATCGTGCTCTGAACATCAAAGAGGGTAGGCCTACTACTCGCTTCTTCTGGACCTCCTTCTCCCTCGTGTTTAGCATATTAGTTTTGAGATTTTACGACGTTCCTTCCATTAGTTTGGCGATTGTAGATCCTAATACCTTTCGCCCCATTTCGTTGTCAATTTCAAGACCTTTCGTGCCATTAAGGTGTTGATTTTTTCCTAGCGAGCGAAAGCGAGCCTGTAATTTTAAGAGTAAACGGCCTTCAGCCGGGACATTTTTCTATCGAATAATATACAAATTTATCTTGAAGGTCTGAAAATCGACAAACTAATGGGCCGAACGTCTGAAAATCTATAAAACAATGGGGCTTAACACGAGGGAGAAGGGGTGCCAGAAAAAACAGATCTCCCTTTAAGTGTAAAGTTCAACACCCTCAGTAACAGAGTTCAACCCTAGTGACGTTTCTTGATCTATGAACCCCCTTCTCTCTCTCTCTCTCTCTCTCTCTCTCTCTCTCTCTCTCTCTCTTTGGTTTACTTTTGTACTTCTGTTAATTTTTCCCACTTTCCCATACATGTGGTTTTGCTATTTCCATCTCTTACTCCCTCGAACACTCTCTCACTTTCACTCTCTTTCTCTCTCTTGTTTCTATCCTTTCCTTCAACTTTCCTTTTCTATCGGGTCTGCCATCTCTACTAGAAATAAGTCCTATGACCACCTCGTTTAGATCGTAAGGTCTGTGAGGCCAGTGTATCTATGTATATTTATGTAAATATCTCTCTCTCTCTCTCACCCTCACTCTCTCTCTCTCTCACTTAGCCCCTTGAGGTTTATGCCACGTTTTGACTATTTTATACAGCATATGAAGGATCTGTGGGAGTTAATAGGGGTACAGACTATGGCATTTATACAGCATATGAAGGATCTGTGGGAGTTAATAGGGGTACAGACTATGGCATTTATACAGCATATGAAGGATCTGTGGGAGTTAATAGGGATACAGACTATGGCATTTATACAGCATATGAAGGATCTGTGGGAGTTAATAGGGATACAGACTATGGCATTTATACAGCATATGAAGGATCTGTGTGAGTTAATAGGGATACAGACTATGGCATTTATACAGCATATGAAGGATCTGTGGGAGTTAATAGGGATAAAGACTATGGCATTTATACAGCATATGAAGGATCTGTGGGAGTTAATAGGGATACAGACTATGGCATTTATACAGCATATGAAGGATCTGTGGGAGTTAATAGGGATACAGACTATGGCATTTAACCCTCTGACGTCCATAGGCCCTTCCCAATCTTAATAAACTCGTCTAATAATAGCCAGAAATCAGAAAAGAAACTGTTAACTTTAAATATATATTGTGCCTGTTTATCTTTAACACCTTACGAGCGGCCTATGCGGTTTATTTATATGTACCGCCCAGCGGGGTGTTTTTAGCCAAAATAGGGCTGTTTACGTGATAATTTTCATGCCTAAATAAGACCCAGAACGTAAAACAAGTATCTATCCCTGAAAGGGCATAAACAGAGCTTTCGAATGACACCATAACGATCCTTTTATGATGGCTAGTTTTCTTGCAATAACCGTGCAACGCGAGTGCAAAAAGCATGTAATTAGGCACTTTCCCCATACAATTCCGTATATAGCGAGTGAGAGAGGGAGGAGGGAGGTGGGATTCGTGTCAGTAGGTTCGCCGCGGTGGTCTGGAGCAGTCATACGCTCGCTACTCTCCTGCCACCACTTGTCTCTCTCTCTCAGCAACATTACGTGCTGAAATTGCCACACGACCTATGTCGAGCGCCGCCACATAGTCCAGCTTTATTTAACTCGACTTATGTTGCTCGCCGCTAATTAAGGGTTAAGGCGGACTATAGTTAAATTTAAGGAGGGATTTGTTTTTCCCTTCATCTTCTTGTTTTGCCCCATTAGTTTAAAGACGATAAGACGTTCGCTCCATTAGTTTGGCGATTTTAAGCCTTTTTTTTGTTTTGCCATTTAGGTGTCAATTTTTCCTGCCGAGCGATCGCGAGCCTGTAATTAGGAGGAACCGAAAAATGTACACATTTATCTCACAGGGCGCGGGGGGCCGCCGGTCTTGAGGATACTTTTTAAAAGCTTGATGGAGATCTTGGGAGGAAACTAAAAATAATAAATTAATTAATATATAAATGAACAAATAAATACTAATAAATACAAAATTAGTATCCCCTTAATTTAGGTGCTACCCTGTTCTACTATTTAGCTTATCTATAGGCTAAAGGAGATTACGTAAATGAGAAATGTTATACTGTATAGATAACAGTAGTTATCACAGTAGTAGATAGAGAGAGAGAGAGATAGTAATTTAGGTGCTACCCTGTTCTACTAATTAGCTTATCTATAGGCTAAAGGAGATTACGTAAAAGAGAGATGTTATACTGTATATTAGTAGATAGATAGAGAGAGAGAGAGAGAGAGAGTAAAGGCGAACATACACTAGACAGAGGAAGATATAATTATACTGTATGTTACGTAATAGCGAGAGATGATATAAGTATATGCAGCTCTGCCCTACACATAGATTACCATGACAAGGTTCTTTACTGAGAGTGGCGAGGAAGACAGAATATTAACCCCTTCTGTACCGGCGCCGTCCTTTTAACTTTACTCTGGCTACTAGTAAACGAGTTTGTATGTTTATAAAGGGCCTCCAGCAAGTAACATGTTTCGAACTGTCTCACTTAACCCTTTGTAATGCCACAGATCCTTCTTAAACTGCACAAATTCGTTTAACACCTTACGAGCGGCCTAGGCGGTAATTTATATGTACCGCCCAGCGGGTTTCTTTTTACCATAAATGGGGTTGTTTCCGTGCTCTTTTTCATGCATAAACAAGACCCAGAGCGTAATACAAGTATATATCCCTGAAAGGGCGTAAATTGAGCTTTCCAATGACACCCGAACCATCCTTCTACGATCACTGGTTGTCTTGCAACGATCGTGCAACCAAAGGGCAAAATCGCTAAAATACGGTTATTTTCTTACATTATTACGTGTGTAGCGAGTGAGAGAGGGTGGAGGAGGGTGCAATAAATCTCAATAGGTCCACGGCGGTCGTGGCGAGCGGTCAGGAGGTAATCTACGCTCCTCCCACCGATCCGCTCTCTCTCAGAGCACATTACGTGCTCAAAATTGCATTCGACAATAGCCGTGACCCGCCACATAGGCCACATTTATTTCACTCGACAATAGCCGGGTGCCGCCAGTTAAGGGTTAAATATAGCTAGAGTAAAATGAGAAAGACGCCGCCGGTACAGAAGGGGTTAATTGACATAAATTAACATATAGGCTACATAATATGTAGCCTAGGTATATATGTTTATAGATACTTAGAGAGGAAGATAGAAGTCGAGATAATATACAATGGTATGAAATAACAATTTGAGATGGAGTTAAGATTGTAAGCGAGATTTGAATAGTATTAAATGTGTATGTGTGTGTGTGTGTGTGTGAGAGATAGAGAGAGAGGCTATGCATATATTAAAAGATAGTACATAGTAATTAATTACTAATATAAAGTAATAACTATGGTTTATGCTAAGGGCATTGAAGACAAAAGCAAGCCTGCCTATATATTGTCAAAACTATAGCGAACATGACAACCATGATAGATTATCTATATTTTATTAATTTCACCACAACACCAAACACATCCAATGAAATTAATGAAAGCATATAATGTGATCCACTGGGATTGTATTATATAATCTAATTGAGATGGGGGATAAAAGCGCAAGAGGAGATGAACCACCAGAACAAAAACAATTCTTGTCACCATGCCGCCAAAATAAGAGGACATAAGAGCCTCCTCACCACGTCAGGCCTGGGTCGCCACCATCACTTCGCTACTTCCCCTGAAACCAGGAAAGGACATAACCGTGAGGTTAACCACCAACACCACCAGCAAAATTAGAGAAGTCCAATACCAACGTCCAGGACGGGGAGCCCTCCATATAGCTCAAGCCACCACGCGCCCATCTTGCCCGGAGACGCACCACCGCCATGGAGCGAATTCCGAGAAGGGCTACCGCCGTCGACACGCAACCTCCTCCACGCACACCCGCCCTTCTAGACCCGAGATGCGCAGCCGAAAGGAACGACGGAACTGGTAAGACCTCTCCAACCAAATCCATAAGCGGTACAGTTAAAAAGATACTCTAGATCGCACCGGCAGACTAGATGTTTGGAAGACTTGGGATAATAACTGAGAAATTGCCTGGAGGGAGTAAGACACTGGTGGAACTACTCAACGTATTTCTCGGTGGTACCTTAGATTTGCTAGTAGGCTATTCTTGTTGGACCACACTGGTGACCACCTAACATCTTTACATTGCCTTGGTATAGGATATACTATAATTAGAGTATACAGTACCGACAGGCGCTCTAGTTCTAGTAAACCTAAAAAAATAGTAAGGCTGGTTGGAAGAGCGTAAGACACTGGTGAAACGGTTTCCTTCTCAGTCAGAACTCGTAGTGGAGGGTGTAAGACACTGGTGTAACAATTCCCTACTGTATGATACGAGAGCATAAGACACTGGTGTAACGGCTTGTTTTCATGTAAGCCCCTCACCTCTACAGTCTTCAGAAGATCTACAAGGAAGTCTTCCCCTACCTTCTGTCACCGTCACACGACAGGACCACCCCCACGGACCAGGACGTTGTAGGGATCGAATAGCCTACCAGGCAGCAACGTCTTCAGAGATCGTCGGAACCTGCCTATATCTTCCACTTGAGACGCCTAGAGGATCCTAGATCGTGCTGCAATTTAGAACCTATCCCTGTCTTATGAAACATTGCACCTCTACCCATATGATTTTGTGTGGATAAGAATAACCTATAGGCCTATTTTTGTACTCCTGTGTTATATTATCCTCTATTACCTTCGTACTTGTGTTCTTCTGTGTTCTCATCTTCTTCAGTCGAGTAAGAACCTACCTATAAAGTCAATACAACCCCAACCTGGTATAACATTAATTAATTCATTTCACCAAACACCTCCCAATGAAATTAATGAAAACATGTGATCCTCCCAGGATTCGAACTTGGATTACCATATATAGGTCTTAAACACTTTAACCATTAGATCATCAAGAGGGATCAATTCTACGAAAATACACAATTAAATATATAAAATTAACCTACAAAAATAATGCTAGGAAGTTTGTGTATAGTCTGGTTATAATAGATTAGTTTGTGCTTAAAATCAGGTTTTCGGTCATACAAAACCGTAAGAGAAATTGAATGTAAACAGAAAATCACCACGCCACCGGGGCAGAAACAAACGTCTCTCTATTTGTTGTGGTATTTACAAGATATTACAGTGTGGCAGTGAACTGGACAACCTTGGGTGACTGAATGAAGCTGCTCTCAACATTATATAGGAAGTCTAAAAGTTCCAACTCCTAAACGTCCAGAGTGCAGTAAGTAATGTATGGGGCCCTTGATTTCATTCGAAGGCGTTTCTTTTCAGGTCGTCTAACCTAATTTAAGGCCTAGCCTAATATAATACTAATACCACGATAATTGCTTCTGTAGTTAGCCTAAATCGGTCTTTTTCACAACATTAGGCCTAAGTCCTTGGGGCTTGGGGCTTTGCTTTTATTGTAGGCTAATTATGGCTATGGCCAAGGCAAGAACCCCGTAATCGAGGAGTTGTTACTTGTTAGCCTAGGCCCTATCCCCTAGGGTAGGGTAAAACACCGATAAAAGTACTATCGGCAAGAGTTGTGAATTTATTTAATTACATAGGCTAGCCTAAACTTTATAGGCTAGGCCTATTTTCCAATTTTTTCATCTGGTGAAAAAAACTTGGCCTAGGCTAGGCCTAATTTCCACGCTGGCCGGCAGTGGCCGCGCTGGTGATCACGTTCCCGTCTATTTTAACTGCCGTGGGATACGGTACAAAAAAAGGTTGAGGAAATAACAGATTTAGGGATGGATGTAGTGTCCGGGCGTACGGTCGTCATGTTTACATAGGTCGATCGCCGGATTCTCCGCGGTTAAGTTCGCGTCTATTTTGAAGTCGATTTTTTTCGGGTATTTGCCCCCCTGCTGGCAATATACAGTACTGAAGGCCTATATGATAAATTGATGACAATATGTCATGGGGTTTGTCCCCCCGGCTGGCTCAGTTGATAGCGTGCCTGCTTTACATCTTGCAGGTCTCGCGTTCAATCCCCGCTCAGATTAAAAAGTTTTTCTGAGATATAGCCGGCGGTTACCGTCTCCCCATGAGCAAGGGAGATGGGTATTGGTCTCTGGTTGATTAAAGAAGTGTGAAGCGCTTGAAAATTCTCGAAGGAGGAGATACGGGCACTATATAAGTAACCAGACGATTATTATTATTATTATTATCCAATGGCAGTCAAAATAGACGGAAACATAATGGCAAGCGTCCACCGCCACTCCGCGTAGTGTAAACAAGGCTGGCGGTACGCCCGAACTTTACATTCCAGCCTACCCCAGATATATTAATAGGGCCTAGGCCTAGGCCTAATCAAAGATATAGCCTATCACAAATCCAAGATTTCACTAACAATCCAAGATAGGCCTAGGCCTAAGCCTATGTTTCCTAGGCTAGGCATAGGCCTAATAAAATTAATTTTATTTTCCCCGGGATGGATGTAGTTTCCGGGCGTACGGTTGTCGTGTTTACATAGGGCGATCGCCGCAGTTAACTTCGCTTCTATTTTGACGGCGATTTTTTCGGTTAATTGCCCCCTGCTCAGCTGCTGGCAATATATATGATGATGACAATATGTCATGGGGGGTGTGAGGGGGTGCAAAGCCCCCTCTCAACATATAATTGTATCCAATGGCATGCAAAATAGACGGGAACATGATTGCAAGCGTCCGCCGCCGCCGTCATGTTTACATTTGTCAATCGCCGTGGTTAAGTTTGTGTCTATTTTGACGGTTATTTGCCCTCTGCTGGCAATATATATGATGATGACAATATGTCTTGGGGGGGGGGGGGGGGAGGGGGGGGGCAAAGAACCCCCCAACATATTTTTG
>JAGKTK010021413.1:0-19247 GCA_018397895.1 Paralithodes camtschaticus | reverse complement strand
TAGAAATTAAAGATTTATGCCAGACTCTATCGAAGGCTTTCGATATGTCTAGTGCAATAGAAAAAGTCTCACCGAAGTCCCGAAAGGAGGATGACCAAGAGTTAGTAAGATATGAAAGAAGATCACCAGTAGAGCGACCCTTAAGGAAGCCATACTGGCGATCTGAGAGCAGATTATGAGAAGAGAAATGCTTAAGAAATTTGGAAGCAAGAATAGTTTCAAAAACTTTAGAAAGACAAGAGATGAGAGCAATTGGATGATAGTTGGAGGGTTGAGAGCGGTCACCCTTCTTTGGGACAGGTTGAATGTGAGCAAACTTCCAGCATGAAGGGAAGACGTTAGAGGATAGACAGAGACGAAAGAGACATTGCCCTTTGGATCCTCTGATAGGTAACTTGGGTGAGCTATCCCAACTGGTACACAGGATCTATTGCATATTATCCATATTACCACAGTTTACTTCATCACACATTCACTAGCTCCAGGTTCCTATGTACTGTTAGGTGAACAGAGGCAAAGGATGTAAGGAGACTGCCCATTTATCTCGCCCCGCCCGGAAATCGAACCCAGGATAATTCCATTGTGAGTCAAACGCGCTACCATTGCACTACAGGTTACTGCTGTCTTTGTAATGATATTGGAAAAACTCCAAGGCAATCATTTGACAAAGAGAGAGTTCACAAATTTTATTTGAGTGATGCTATTCAAACTGATACCCTTCTTAGGCCCGTAATCCTATACAAACCCCATTATGGTCAATGGAAATTACTATGCTTTGTAATATTCCTAGCCAGTCAATATCATGTTATACATACATACATAATTCACACAAGGTGCCATTTCAGCCTCACGTCCCAATAGCAGCATTCCAGGCAGGGCTGCGTTACTTACCAGGTTTTTAAATTTGAGATTACACCATATGACTAGATCCCACGTCTTTCTAGGTCTACACCTCAGTGCAACTACTGTACCTCCAGATTTATGGGCTTGCATCTGTTCAGCTAACTTAGATCACCCATTCTCTCCACATTCCTAAACCATCCAAGCCTGCTTCTACGCATCTCTTCGCTGATACTCTTGATACTTAACTGTCTTCTCAAGTCCTCGTTTGTTATTGTGTACAATCTTGAAGTTTGACTCACACATATTCATCTCACCATTTTCATTTTGCTATTTTCCATTCTGTTGATATCATCCACTATAACTGACTATAACTGAGGGGCACAGGGCCCTGGGTGGGGCTTTGGCTTCCCGGGTGTTTCCGCACCCTCCTCAGCTCCCCGTCATGGAGTGGCTTCGGTCACCCAGGCTTTATTGTGGTCGGCAGGGAGGGTTCTGTCGGGGCGCTCAGTTATGGCCTTGGCCTTGCTCGGGGCCTTGGGGCTGTTCGGCCAGGCAGCTTGGGGAACAACAACAACAACAACAACAACTGACCACGTTTCTAAAGCATAGGTCATTGCACTTCTTTTACACAGAGCATACACCTTACTCTTAAGTGGAGTGGAAGGTTTCTCATGGTTAGAATTGGCAGCAGTTCTCTGAACTTTCCCCAGACACATCTAACTCTGGAAATAGTGGCACCGTCGACAATTATTACAGTACAGTACTCTCATTGCAATTATAACAACTAGTGTATCATATTGACTAGCTAGAAATACAGCAAAAGTATAGTACCGGTAATTACCACCAACAATCATGGGGTTTGTTTAGGAATATGGGTCTCAGTCACGTGAGGAGGAGAGTACTGGAAGTACAGTATTGGGGAGATAATTATAATGGTAAAGTGTGCAGTTAGGAAAGTGATAGAAATGTGTTAGGACTAAGTAACTTGAGAAAACAACTGTCTTTATCAACTTTTGTAGGTAATAGTAGTAATAAAATAGTTTAACCATATCACTGAGTCCAAAAAGAACTCTCACAGTGCTGGCAACCTTTGTGGGAGGAAACAAGTCATCAGAAATAGATATCAGATGCTGTATATTAATATCTATACAGAATAAATATAAATATAGCACATCACATAAATATCTAGATACAGGTATCTATAAATGCCACTTTGCTTATGGAGGAGTGCTGTAGAAGGTGGGAGCCAATAGGAAATGACAGTAAAGGCCACCCGTACGATAAATGCCACTGGTGAGGGGTCAGGATGAAAGAGGGTTCACATCAGCGCTGTTTCCGGGGACATTCAATCAGCATCTTTGATCGGGAACCATTTTATGGCTCTTCTTTATATGGTATCAGCAACTATCATGATGTTAGATAGCTATAGTTGTCTGAAATCGTATAATAATATGAATTCAGAAGCTCCAGAATAGAGTTGCCAGGAAAAGATGACGTAAAAAGCGCTTGGGTGAAACCACCTTAACAGCTCCCTAGATGGGGTGCAAGCACCTTGTAAGCTGTGGTAGGCAGAAAACATGTGAGAAAGTCATTCTTACTTAAATCCTCTTCCTGATGAGCTGGTGCAACGAAGGGATCCAAGCTCAACACCAGTGGAGGCCTGTTAGCACTGGTGTACCTTTCTCCTGGTGTTACCTTTGCTGTCCAGTCGGGATTGTTAAACTGCTTGGTGTAAAGAGTACAGGGAATTGTATATTTACCAGACCTGCAGTCCAATCCTAGGAGTAACACCCTCGGATGTAATTGTACAGTTATTTCCAAGTTAGTCACAGTACTATGTCACACACTGATTGTAAACCTTCAGCTGGTTTTGGTGGCAGGAGTTAATGGCACTGAGGTCCGTATTCCCAGACAAACCCCATCAATGACGGTGCTAATTACTATAGTTTTGCCATCATCTTAGCTTGTCAATATGATAAAATAGTTGTATTAGTAATTGTAATGAGAGTTCTGTAATAATATTCCAGTACTTCTCATTGCAATTACAACAGGCGTATCATATTGACTAGCTAGGGATATGGTAAAACAATATTAATTACTGTACCACTGACAATGATGTCGTTTGTCTAGGAGTAGTGGAAAGTAGTCTTGCAGATAAAGTGCTGAAGCCCTCAAGATAATTACTGATAGGAACTGACCGGTCTCTGATGCAGTGATGAGAAGACGGTTTTCTCCAGCTCAGAAATAACCTCTAAAAATTAAAAGGGGTAAATGAAAACAATCAACATTAACATTTCGACACTTCCATGTCCTTCCAAAACTGAAATATATTGTTAATAATAGCCAGATTAAATGACTGACCGGTCTCGGAGGCAGCCAGGCGATGTAGTAAAGGCAACCAGGCCAAACACTCAGGTCCAGGGTCCTCCAACACAACCTCCAGGAAGTCATTAACGTTGATCTGTTTCACCTGTAATGTGCAAACTACATTAATATATTGATAATAATATGATGCATCGATGCAATTTTTAATGTGCACTCCCTTGATTAACAAGACTAGGGCATGCCCTTGTTACAAAGACTTAAGTAGACATTTACCACAAATCACTAGACCGAGCTGTCCAAACTCTTACATTTACCAATGGCACGGCCTGGGATTGAACTGCCAACCCTTCGATCAGCAGCCAGACGCGCTACCGACCATGCCAGACTACATTACTGTACTATCTTAATATTATATCTTCATTATTACGTAACATCTACATTATATCTCTTTAAGCGGGTGAATGGGACTCATTAGCCTTGGTAGACAACCCTAAGCAATCTGGGTAGACAGGACTTGTCAGCCATGGATGGCAACCTGTCTAGGGGAGCAAACCCCACACAAACTGCTACACCTGCTGCCTTGCAGGCTAAGCCCCTTTGGGCAAAGGCTAGGTCCACAGCCAACAACTGTGGTTGGGGGCTAGCTAGAGTAGGCACACCATGTAAAAAATGCTTCAAACTCGCCTAATGTCGGCTTGCTGACGTGGAGGGACTTACCTCAGGCCAGCTCTGGCCCCCTGGGGGTGCATCCTAACCAGGAGGACCTAGACCTAGAGGGTACAGGGCATAGTGTCTTTACAGACTGGCACCTTCCGCCTAGAAGTACAGGGGCCCGAACTCGGAGGTAGCACAACGGGAGGCTGTCCTATCACTAGGTGCATGCTACCGGGCCAGCCGTAGTGCCGTGTGCGCGCACGGATTGCGTCCCTGTGGTTGGTTCTGGTGGGGTGCCCCGAGAACCCTATGTCCGACCCCTATAAAGATCTTGGGATGGTCTCAGGGTGACAACTGCCTGGGGTTGCCTTGAGCTGGATACCTGGGGATAATGACCTCCAACGTTGGCAACCATACCATACCGAAGGACCAACAATTTTGTACCACAGATACCTCCTTTACTAAATGTATGTACAGTATAGCCTATGTATGTATGTAGCCTATGTATATACTTAGGCACATAACCATTGCTGGGGGTGGCCGACACGAGACAGAGCCTGAACAGAAACAACATTTAAAGTTCCTATTCTCAGGGTTCGGGACCACTTTTGCATCGAGGCCCTGGCCTCAAGCATACTGAGGACAGAAGTGTTCTGAAGAATGGAACCACTGGTCTACAGCTACAGAGGCTAACTGCACCACCAAAGTGGCGGGCGATGGGGTCGCCTCATACCTACACCATCTATCTATCTATCTATTGTCAGATGCCTTAATCCCCAAGGGTATGTCCATGAATATACTGTGCCAACACATGCAAAAGACTTATATACATACCCCATTAAAAATATGTGTGACCAGGTTTTCTGAGTAAGAGAAACTGGGAGATTCGAAGACAGCCGCCGGGAGAGCTAACACTTCCCTTAGGTATTCGGAGAAACGCGTCAACGACAGGTGCCCGTTACCGTCGGAGATTTGAGAGAAGATATCTGAAATTATGAAATGGTTTAGAAGTTCACAAAGAAATAGCTTAAGAGTTATTCAAGAAATAACTGAAAACAAAAATAAAAAATAAATAATTTAAAAGTAAATAGAGATGTTGTTTTAGAAGCTAAGAAGAAACTGAGATTGGTATATGGTTTAGAAATTACTAATTTTTCAAGAGCCTAAGATACTGATGATACTGAATTTACTGTAAAAAGACAATAAACTTTAGGACCTTAGAATGATTACGCTAATCGAGTACAATATTATTGAATCCAATGATGTGGACACCTGGTGCTTAAGACAATAGAAAATAACAACTCTTATTGCAGGACAGTATTACTATTTGAAATATTGTAGAAGTCAAGATCTCTGAAAAATATAAATGGCTCATATACTTATAGAGAAACTATTTCTAAGTGCATTTAAGTTACTCTAGAAAATGTATGTGTATTAATGCTAATGTGAAGTGTCTTCAGTATAATGTACCCTGATTACTAAAATTAGAAGAACAAATTTCATATTCCAATCTATAGCACTTCTCATCTGTTACAACCCATGTTGAGTTATTTCCTGTTGTTTCATCAGTCACACATTCTCTATAAAGGGGCCCTCACACAGTCAGGAGTGCGAGCTAGTGGGAGTCTAACAGGAGTCACTAGAGTCACTAGAAGTCATCGATTTTCACCGCGAGCGAGTGGGAGTTTAACAGGAGTAGCTATGAGTCACTAGAGTCACTAGGAGTCATCGATTTTCACCGCGAATAGGCCCGCGAGTCCGAATTTTCCCCTACTCCTAGTGACTCTAGCTCGCACTCCTGACTGTGTGAGGGCCCCTTAACTCACACACACCCGGACTACCTAATATGACAAGCTCTACCTTTCACACAACATGATGACACTTTATAAGAACATAAGAAAACGGAAAACTGCAACAAACCAACTGGGCCAAACAAGGCAGTTAAGGGAGCCCACCTCGCTTTTTTTATCTTTCTCTCCCTCTCTCTTTGGCTTGTATCCATTCGGCCCCATTCAGCCTACTGTTTTAAGACGTTTACCCCCATCCAGGTGTCAATATTTTCTGCAAGCGAGCATATATATATTTTTGTTTTGACAGTAAGGTAAATGTTTAAATTTTTCGATAGAAAATGTCTCCGGCGAAGCCGGATTTCTCCATACAATGCTGGCTCGCTATCGCTCGCCAGGAAGAAATCGACACCTGGATGGGGATAAACGTCTTAAAACAGTTGGCTGAATGGGGCCGAATGGATACAAGCCAGGGAAAGAGAGAAAAGGAGAGAAAGATAAAAAAAAAACGATGAGCCCCCTTAATCATATACCCACTTACCTGACGAACACTAAACTACAATTACACCACTGTTCATGGTTCTTATAACTTCGGAAGTGATAAAACGGTCAAAACAGTGAAATTTCATGATCATTTTCCAGTACTCTTTCTCATATACATTCCAGTAGTGAAGTAAAATAGTTGGGGTTTGATCTGGCTTTAGAGACAGTTGGCATATGTAATGGTTAAGATGCTTATGTTCTGGGCATGGTGTCGTGAGTTGGAAGGACCATATGCTTTCATTAGTTTATTCAAGTACATTGGGGTTTGTAATGGATGATTAATGTTAAGAACGGGGTGTTCCTTAATACTTACACCTGAGCTTATCAAGAGGTTTGCTGCTGCAGAGTGTTGCCAGGGCCACCTTCACACTGAACACACGGAGTTTGCCTTCATCATCTCTGCCAAAAGGGGTAAGAAATGATATATCCATTAACCCACTCAATGAGAACTCTGTGGGAAAGCCTGATCGTGGCCATGGCCTTCCTCAGGGACTCGGGGCTGTTCGGCCAGGCAGCTTAGGGAACAACAACAACAACAACCCATGGACTGCTAATAGATGGACGAAATAATAGGTCAAGTTGAGGGAGGGAAGGGAGGGTGGAGTATAAAGGGGGAGAGAGGAGTGGAGGATGTGGTATAAGGAGATACTACTCTCTATGGGGCGGGTGCCCAACACCGAAAGGGGTTGAAATAGGGGAGCTATCCCCCCGCCAAAGGCGGCTTTCTAGGGCCTTTTCTAGCTGATGCTGAGAGGATTGGGTTCTAGTCATGTGGTGATGGGCTGGTCTATCAGAGTGAGAGCTGAGCAATCTCTGCCATACCCATAGCTTACTCTGACTTTTCCTTTAACTTATATATTTTCTAGATCTCAAGTGACGGCGTCTCTTCCGTGGATTGACCTCCCAATCTACCAAGATTGGAAGCCAAAGCGTCACATTTTTCCCTTGCCCCTCAACTTTCTCTTCATAATTGCTGAGGGGCACAGGGCCCTGGGTGGGGCTTTGGTTTCCCGGGCGTTTCCGCACCCTCCTCAGCACCCCGCCATGGAGTGGCTTCGGTCACCCAGGCTTTATTGTGGTCGGCGGGGAGGGTTCTGTGGGGGCACTCGGTTATGGCCTTGGAATTGCTCGGGGCCTTGGGGCTGTTCGGCCAGGCAGCTTGGGGAACAACAACAACAACAACAATTCTCTATGTGTCCTCCAATTTTGAGACATTTCCCGGCACTGGCACGGTATTTGAAGGGTTCTTTTGACACATGTTTAAATACCGTGTCTCCCGGAAGGCTTATCGTATTTCCTGGGTTAATAAATGCTTGATACTTTTATATATCTATTGCCAGATGCCTTGTTCTCCACGGGGGTCACCATGATTGAATCACCTATATGCTCCTCTGGCATCCGTCAGCCAGTGCCCCTCTACCCACCCAATACCACTTTCACTCATATACTTCTAATTTTGTTTATACTGTACAGTACTTCTAAACAAAAAATACTCAAAATATGTAATCTCAATAAGTTATTGGTATATACAGGACAGTATATTACTGTTACATTAGCCTCCAACCACCTATTATACCCAACAAATAGCTTCCTCCTGGGAAAATCCTGCAAAAGGATGGCCAAAATAAAAATACTTCCAATATGCTCAGACATGCTCCTTTTATTCATGCCATAATGAAATATTTTCTGTAATGTATTTTTCCACTTTCTTCTCCAATACAATATCATTAATGATTTACCACTGCAAATTACTTCTCTTAATCCCTGCAACCAGAGCTTGCTCCACCATTCCAAAGACTTCACTAGTGTGCTGCCATATAGCCAATTACATCAGATGTCATGCTAAAATAACTCGTTTCCACCCCACTCCGTAGGCAAAGGCCCCTATCATACAGTCAATGGAACCTACAGTATAATGTTTACAAGGTATTTAGTGGGACCAGTGAAGATTAAAAGATGATACGCCTGTAGAATGTTCGAACAAGGGATTCTAATTGGCTAAATTAATTTACAGTAGTGAAGGTGACAGTCCAAGGTGCCACTTAGTCAGAGTTGGATATGTAGTAAATAATACATGCTTTGTTGTTGATGATGTTTATTTCCCTTACATACCAAAGATACCATTTGCATTTTATGATCCATATACTGTACTGTAATGAAAATATTATACTGTAATTAAAATCTATACTAACCAGACAGAATATAACAAAAAATATAAATTTTTGAATTACCCTTAAAGTTGCGTAAACTATGATTTCCTAGCAGTTTGGTCATGCAAAATCACACCCAGTTACGCAAGCTTACCATCAGGGTCAGGCAATTTACGGAAGGATGCCAGAGGTCAATTTTCATTACTCAACAATGAACAGATTCCCCATAAACTTAGCTCTCTCCTGAAACATTACACATTGCGTAGTTGCCAGAAACATTATCTCCATAGAGACAAATAAGTAATTCAGCTATGTGCACCCCCTTTCTGCTGGCATGTGTAACTGAGGCTCATATTCCTAGACAAACTCCATCATTGTTAGTGATAATTACTATAGTTTTGCTGAACAGTATTCCAAGTCAGTCATCATGATATAATAGTTGATGTAATTGCAATGAGAGCACTGTAAAAATGTTACACTTCCAGTACTTCCAATTGCAATTACAGTACAAAATTATTATATCATATTATTTACTGGCTAGACATGCAACAACACTGAAGTAATTAACACCGGCAATGATTAGGTGTGTTCAGGAATACAAGCCTGAGTCTAAATATTCAAACAAAATGCTTTAGAGGTCAATTTACCTGTCATACGCAGAGAGAAGCCAGTTGAGAAGCACCGAAGTAGAAGACTCAATAACCACATGCTGTCCCACTGGCAGTCTCTTGTTCAGACTATGGTAGAGGGTAGATATAAGGGTCTCCAATCGCGATACCTGACAAAAGAGAGACGAGGTAAATAATAACACGTAAGTTGCCACTGCATTAACGCACTGAATACTAGTGCCTCTCCCTGAGTTGAAAGAGTGACCAGGACAAAATCAAGGGACGTTCAAGCCAAAATGCCTGGACACACAGAGTTTGAAGCAATTTAAGTCATAGGAAGAGGGAAAGATTGATTCTGGGAGAGAGTTCCAGAGCTCAGCAGTTGAATAGAAGAAAGACTGAGAATAGCCTTTCACTCTTGGATTGGAGAGTTGCACAGAGTAGGGGTGAGATTGTGTTGCAAGACGGGTACTATATACCCTACGTAGAGGAGGTGGGATACACTGGGAAAGCTCTGAGCTCGTGCTGCTAACTACCTTTTCAGTTAGAATTCCATTTTTTCACAACTCTCGATTTGAAAAAACTTGTTCCGTTTGGTGGTTCTGTGATGCGGCTTCATCAACTTCAAGCTGTTATCTGCGGACTACATCCCTGTGGACACTGTGCATTGATGTGAAGAAGAGAACACCAAGTTGGTGTAGTCATGATTGATAGTGTATGGATTAGTTAGTTAAAATAGGACTTCAGAGGCTATAAACCCTTCTGGATTATTAAGCCAGTACACTGTAAGTCAAGAATAGCTTTAGGACGGGAGCCCCTTTTCAAGAACTCCAGTCCCTTGAGTGTATGGAGGCCTTAATTAATACATCGTGGCATTAAGTTTTTGAAGCTATCCCGAATTGAATCAAATCTTCTCATTAATTGCCATGTTGTTATCTTACAACTAGCTCTTCACACATTTTGTCCCGAAAACTGTATATAGAAATTATTCAATAATGGCGTATGGTTTACTATAATGTTACACCATAATAATATATACTACAATACATAATATGATAATACATGATGAGCACAGAAAAATATCCGACTGATGTGGTGGAAGTCAAATGAAACACAAACAAAACAACAACGCTAAATTGTCTGGAGGAATCGAGAAAAAGAGCAAAATGAGTTGATCTGGGTGAAAGGATTAACCCCTTCTGTACCAATACCGCTCTTTTAATTTTATTTTGGATACTATAAGTATTAAACGATTTTATTCATGTGTCAAAAGGGCCTCCACCAATTAACAGGTTTCTAATATTTTTGTTCTATGTGAGTGAGGGAGGCAAAAGGCAGAACTGCCTATAGCAAGTGCCTCCCCCAAAGTTGAAAGAGTGACAGTGCCAAAATCAAGGGACGTTCGAGCCAAAATGCCTGGACACACGGAGTTTGAAGCAATTTAAGTCATAGGAAGAGGGAAAGACTGATTCTGGGAGAGAGTTCCAGAGCTCAGCTGTTGAATAGAAGAAAGACAGAGTAGCATTTCACTCTTGGGTTGGAGAGTTGCACAGAGTAGGGGTGGGATTGTGTTGCAAGACGGGTACCACGTGCCCTATGTAAAGGAGGTGGTATACACTGGGAAAGCTCTGAGGAACACTGATTATTATAGTAGTAATAGAATAGCGAGAGAGATGCAACATTGCGGCGAAGAGAGAGGGATTGCAGAGAGTTGGTGAGTGGACGGGAGTTAATGATACGAAAGGCCTTCCTTTCAATTTTGTCTAGGAGAGCGGTGTGAGAGGAACCTCCCCACACATGTGAACAATACTCAATACAAGGACGCACTATGCCCCTGTACAGAGCAAGAAACTGTGCAGGGGTAAAGAACCCCCTCAGGCGGTTGAGCACACCCAGCTTCTGGGAGGCTGCCTCAAGGGAGTACCACACTGGGCCAATTCTCGTCATTCTTCAGCAAAAAATGGAGCTACCGCCAGTCTCCAGCACAAATCTCACCATTTGATGGAGCTAGGATGCTTCCCGCACTGGGTGGAAAGCTCCATTTTTTGATGGAGGTAGATTGTCAGCCTCTTTACAGCTCGCATTTAATCTCATTGATATCTCAAGTATATGACGTCGAAATATATATTTTGCTACATAATTGTGTGTTTTGATTGTGAGAAGGGCTGCGGATAGACATAAACTAAGTGAATTAATGCTAAAATAGCTACACCACTTGCAGCTAAATAACCACTTCCTATACCTACGCCACGGCGATTGGTATGAAACGAAAACATTCGGTTGTGTTGCAGGAGGAACTGTTTTCAGATGCCTATTTAGTATTTACTAAGAATCATTGAACAATATATTTAACCTAGCCTAACCTAACCTAGTATATTAGTGGACTATTTATGAATGTAAAATGTAAAAATATATTGTAACATTACCAAATTATTGAGATAAATACAGGTCTACCCGCATACACATGATTATAGCCTACCAAGCATTCTACAACCTCCGAAAAGTTCAAAATATTTCCTCATATATGCTCCAAATATATAACATAATCACGCAAACTTGTAGATTGAGTCATATTGAAATATAATTGTCGATATAAATCCATATTACTCTAAATTATTGGTGAAACAGCACAATATAAACGATCGTTTAGTGCCGAGGTAAGGACAGGCTATAGCCTATATTTTGCGAAAAACTTCCTCATAGCTACTTATATAAGCTTCACACGCAAAACATAGCAACATTAACGTATAGATTGGGTCCTATTACACAAAGTTTGTCAATATTAATCCATATTATTCTACAGTTTAAGTGAAACCACTCTTCTATAGCCTACGCCACGGCGATTGGTATGAATCGAAAAAGTTCGAAATATAAATTTTGTCATATAATCTTCAAATTAAAAAAAAATTACACTAACGTGTAGATTGAGTCGTTGTTGTTGTTGATGATGCTTTTATTTTATACTAGCCCACTGGGCCTAGGCCCTCTCAAGGCTAGTGGTAGAGGAGGTGGTACAGAGTTTAAAGTCACGTATATGTCAGTAGTTATATGTCACTGTATAAATTTATCGCTCTCAGGAAGTGACGAATAGGGGTGAAATTGAAAGAGTCTGAGTCAGAGAGGATGCCATGTAATGAGGTGTTCAGCAAGAATCTCCGTCTTTCAGATGCATAGACGGGACAAATACAAAGAAAGTGAAAAACAGTCAATGATGTATGGCAATGTTGGCATTCAGGTGGCGGACCACGAGGGGTGGACATCAGGTAACCATGTGTGAGGCGTGTGTGGCCTAAACGTAATCTAGTTAATAGGGTTTGGTCTGCACGTGAACCATTAATTGAAGAGGGCCACAAGTGTATGTCATCCTTAATGGAGCGAAGGTGGCCAGTTAATGGTTGCGCTCTCCACTCAACTCGCCATGCGTCATAAACATGGCGACGGAGGACAGGGAGCATATCCTCCGAACGCAGCAAAGTAGGAGAGGGTGCACCATGACACGCTTGCTTAGCGAGGAAGTCTGCACGCTCATTCCCGGGAATTCCTACATGCGCGGGGATCCAGCACAGTGTGATGGAACGAGTAGCGCACTGTAATTTGTGTATTGTGTGGATGATAGTCTTGACCAATGGGTCCTTGGGGGCAAATACACATAAGGCTTGCAGCGCACTCTTTGAGTCACTACAGATAACGACCCGTGGAGAGTTCCTCGACAATGAAGAGATGGTGCTTAAAGCACCTTGAATAGCCCATAATTCAGCAGTGAAAACCGTGGAGTGATGGTGTAAGGTACTTTGATACAAGCCATGGTCTGAGACTGCAGCGCAACCCACGGCATCCGCAGTTTTCGAGCCATCGGTGTAAATGAAAACAGCCGGGATGTGATCATCAAGATGTTGTAAAGCGAGATGTCGACATTGAGATGGGGCTTGGGCATCAAGTTGATCCGCTAAGTGAAAGCAAACTGTAGGGTGTTTTAGGGTCCACGGAGTGATGTGACTAGGAGGGGGAGTTATGGGAGGAACGGTGATACTGTAAGTGGAGAGCAATTGGCGAGACAACATTGGGAATGGCACTGGAATGTTTGAACGATAGTTAGCTGTGGAATGGAATAGTTCTAGTAGAGTCGGGTCATGACGGAGGCGAACAGCCGTACGCATGAGGACTAATCGACGGTGGTAGGCTAGAGGTAAGGTCCCAGCCTCACATAGGATATTGGAGACACGAGAGGAACGGAATGCCCCCGAGCTAATGCGGATGCCCAAATGGTGTACGCTGTCGAGGGTCCCTAATGTGGAAGCAGAGGCCGTGCCATAGACAGGGCTACCATAATCTAGGGCTGAGAGGATGGTAGCTCTGTAGAACAGTAAAAGCGTAGCGCGATCTGCGCCCCAATGGACTCGTGCGACTGTTTTCAGAACATTCATTCTCTGGAGGCAACGTGCCTTTAAGCAGGCAATGTGACTCTTCCAATTGAGGTGAGTATCAAAGATTAAACCAAGGAACCTGGTATGTGGAAGGATCTGAATATTAGAATGTCCCATGGTGAGAGTAATGGACTGTTTACGTAAATGTCGAATATTTCTATAGAATACAACGGCGTTAGTCTTTTCAGCAGAAAATTGAAAACCAGCAGTGGATGCCCAAGAGTGGATGGATTTTAGAGCAATGTTGAGACGCCGTTGTATGTGAGTCAGACTGGGAGAAGTATAATATATTGCGAAGTCGTCCACATACAAGCTATACGATATTTCAGGTGGGAGGCTGCGTATGACACTATTGATCGCCATAATAAAGAGTAAGCTGCTAAGGGCACATCCTTGTGGTATTCCATTAATTTGTGACATAATGTCCGATAGGAGACCATTATTTTTGACCTGGAATGTACGGTTAGAGAGAAAATGTTGTAAAAAGCAGGGAAGAGGACCCCGCATGCCAGAATCGTGTAAAATTTTTAAAATCCTGTGTCTCCATGTTGTGTCATAAGCCTTAGCAATGTCAAAAAATATTGCCACTGTGGGTTGGTTCTTGGAGAACCCATCACGAATTTGGTGTTCAAGGCGAATAAGTGAGTGCAGTGTAGAACGGCCAGGGCGGGAACCATTCTGATATGGGGATAGGAGGGCATGTGACTCAGCGTAATGTAAAAGTCGAGGATTGATCATTTTTTCCATTAATTTGCAGAGGCATGAGGTAAGCACAATCGGTCTGTAATTTGTGGGAAGACTATGATCTTTTCCAGGCTTCGGTACGGGTATAGTGTAAGCATGCCGCCAAGACGGTGGGAAGTAGTTACTTATCCAAAACTGATTGTACAGTTGTAAAAGATGTTGTAGCGCACGTGGATGGAGGTGACGGATGAGAGCGTACGAGAATCCATCCGGGCCAGGAGTAGTGTCTGTACACAGGTCGAGCGCGTGTCGCACTTCCGGAATTGAAAAAGGGGTGTTATATTCATGTGTTTTCCCGCTATGAAAAGATAGCGGGCGAGATTCCTCCATACATTTATAACGAAGAAATTGACGAGGCAATGACTGGTCTGAGCTGACGTGACAGAAATGTTTGGCATGTATGGCAGCGATGTCAAGGGGGTCATGTGTAAGCGAGTCCGAGGCAGGGTCTTTGAGTGGAGAGAGTGGAGGCCGTACAGTGCGTCCGTTGATACTGCGAAACTTTTTCCATAAAGTAGAGAGAGGGGTGCGGGAAGTGAAGGACGAGATATATGATCGCCATGAAAGTATCTTGTTGTCAAGGATACTGCGTTTGACAACCGCACAGATCTTGTTATAGAATGTTTTAAGGGCAATTTTTTCAATAGTGATGGTTATAAGGTCAAAGTAACGATTAGTGGAAAAAAGTCGGGGGGAAACAGTCTTTAAACGCCGCTGCCTAACACTCAGACGCTTAAGAAGGCGTTCCACACGATGCTTGAATTTTATCATTTGGGCTAGAGTGGGCGTCCACCAAGGGACCTGGCGAGGGTGCGTCAGCGAGGAGGTAAGCGGGATATGAGTGCGAGCAATGGAGTTCAGGAAGGACGAAAAATAATCAAAATTGTGTGCAGGGGAGGAGGTAGGGGAGAAGTCCGAAACGTCTGCAGAGGAGTGCGTATAAGACGTCCAATCGGCTTTAGAGAGATTATAACTCGATATTTGAGGGGAGGATGCAGGGCACAAATACTTAAGGAGTATAGGGTAGTGGTCGCTGGAGAAGCGATCCTGTAAAACTGACCAGTCAAATAGGGGAGCTGCGTCATCCGAGGCAAAGGAAAGATCAACAGCGGAAAATGTACAGTGGGTAGCAGATCTGTAGGTGGGGGTGTCAAAGTTGAGACAACAAAGAGTAGAATGAAGGAGATATTTTTCAATTTTATTGCCTGGGATGTCTGTGTTTGGGTTTCCCCAAAGGGGAGAGTGTGCGTTAAAGTCGCCCAGAATAAGGTACGGTGGGGTCAGTTGTTGTACTATTTGATGAAGGTCTGAAGTATTGTAATGACAGGAGGGTTGATTGTAGGAGGAGCAAACAGTCAAGGAAGGAAGGTTTGGCAATGAAATGGAGACGGCAGTTGTTTGAAAAGGGTTGGGGTCAAGGGTGACAGGAACAAATACGCACTTATAGTGCACAAGGATGGCCGTTCGGAGATGTGAAGGGGTTATAGGGGAGCTAGCAGCAACAGTATAATGCCTGGGGGGGACAACAAAATTGCCTACATGTTGGAGGCAAATGCATAATGGTGAATATAATTTAAGTAATCGTTGTAATTCTCCCATACGGAGGCGAGTTTGGTATCCGTTTATATTCCATTGCAAAATGTTATATGCCATCAAGAATAGGATTGTCAGAGTCAACGACAATAGTGGTCTCTTGAAGAGAGTCTGGTAAAGGTTGTGAGTGTGGAGAGGGTTGTGTGGACGGAGGTGAAGGGGTAGATGTAAGGTCTGTAAATTTTTCAGAAATAGCTGTGAATTGTGTGACAAGTTTAGGAACAAGGGTGGGGCAGTGGAGGAGTTTTTGGCGCAGAGTGTTCATAAATAGATAAGCAGAGGTAACATCTTCATCAGGGTTAGGGGGAAGTGTACGTGTGGTGACAAATTCCTGCGTCCGAGCAAGGAGGCAGGGATCCGTGGCACAGATATGGGGTGTGATGTAATTACGGAAACAAATTGGACATCCACATTTGTCAGCTGGGACGTTCTTGTGACATATCAATACAGGAGATTGTGAGGGGCTCGGGGTATGATGAGTCTTTATCGAAGGTCCGTCAGATGATGGTGTCGTAGGGTTAGCAGGAGTTTGTGGGGGAATGTCCCTAGGTTTGGGAGCATCGGGATCTGGGCAGTGGGGAGCGGCTAACGGAACATGTCGCTCAAGGTTACAGGGAGGATCAGGCGTGGTGAGGGTGGTACGCACATTGACAGGAGGTTGGTGTACATCAACTCGGGATTGTGATAGCTCTATATTAGTCAAGTCAGAATCCAACAGGTTATTGTCCTTCAGGAATCTCTGCATCAAGTCCTTGGGCGTAGGATCAGATTCACAAATATGGGTGACACAATAACAAGGAGTCGGGTGAAGTTGAGCATCTTCCGCTGGAGCTCGCTTGGAAAGAAATTTGTGAAGATGTTCGGTGAGTACTGTACGGGTAGAAGTCTTGTGCTGAAGTAGAAAGAATCGGCCGCAGTTATGGCAGCCACAGTCCGGATCGTGGGTAGGCATAACCCACGTCTGTGTGGTGGAACCGAGTTTCGAGGTCCGGGATAATGACCGGATAGGACTTGCAACCTTACGCTTTTTCCGAGGCTGCGACTGGGTGGAGTGAGATTGGGGAGAAGTCTCTATATCTGGTACTGTGTTACATTCCATGAGGTTCTCTTCGGCAGTCATGTTCCAAAACGCAGTATCATCGGTCAAGTTAGTAAATCCCTCGAACCTGTTAGAGGTGGATAGGTCCGGGGAGTTAAGGTGAACTAAACGGAAGGTATCATTGGTGGGGTAATGTTGTGGGCTAATAGGAGGTGCCGGAGGCTGCTCTGGACGCTGGTGATCAGAGGAGTCAGCGGGTGTAGTTGATTCATACCGTCGATATGGAGGAGATTTACCTTCCTGCCTTAATTGTGCTGCAGCAGACCGGAAGGGGAGTCCTT
The DNA here is from genome assembly GCA_018397895.1 of Paralithodes camtschaticus. Classification (NCBI taxonomy): domain Eukaryota; kingdom Metazoa; phylum Arthropoda; class Malacostraca; order Decapoda; family Lithodidae; genus Paralithodes; species Paralithodes camtschaticus. The sequence continues at coordinate 2,196 of JAGKTK010021413.1, read as the reverse complement.
TTGTGGCCTGTAAATGTAATACGTCACGATGAAACGCAAAGTGCGGGCATGTTCTGTCATTGGCTTTGTGGGACCCGTCACAATTTGCACAACGGGGCGCGCCGGCTTGACAATTGTTGAGAGCATGTTGTTCGGAGCCGCAATTTAAGCAACGCGCAGTGAGAGCCCGACACCGTGGGGTTGAATGCCCAAGCTTCCAGCAATTTGTGCATTGTCTCGGCTTGTTAACATACCTTCGTACCTGCAGTTGGCGACCTGCAAGACGGACATGCATAGGGAGGTCATGGCGCTTAAAATAGATTTTGACAATGCGTAGTGGGGGCCGATTTCCACGCTGAGGGGCAGTATAAGTGTCAACTTTAACAACAGTGGGGTCAGTTCTTTGCAATAATTTTAAGATACGATTGGTTGAGTCTGTAAAGCTCTGATCTGCAAATTCGAAGTCGGAAGGGAGCACAACCGTGCCAGTACACTGATTCAGGAATTCATCTGGTTTACCTGTGTATCTGTCGTTGGGGGTGTCGAGGTAGGCTTGTAAGGCTTCTGATTGCTCCTGTGTTTTCACCTCAATCATGCGCTTGGCCGATCCAACAGCATGCATGGTGAAGTCACCAATATCTTGTGCGAGAGTATCGTATAGACTGAAATCATCCATAGGTTCACCAGAGACCGTGAAAAACCGTGACCAATCAGGGGGACTGAACATAGCGTTAAAAGTGTCCTTCGAAGCAGGGGTATACGTGTTACGTTTACGCCTTTGTCGGTTATGCGAAGGTACGAACGGTTGAAGCGTGTGAATGGCAGAGGAAATACCGGCAAGGTCTTTTCCTGTACCTGCATCAATGGCTCGTTGAGATCGTGGAGGGACAGAAGCAGGTTTAATTGAGGTAGTAGATCCTGCATCCGGAGGGAAGATGGTAACAGATGGAGTCACAGACGGGTCAGGGATGCAAGAAGCATCCGTAGGGGTGTCAGCTGAGGGCATGCGAGGTTCTTCATTAAGGTTGTCAACGGAATGAAGAGGTAGGTTAAGGCTAGAATCATAATCTGGTAATTTAGAAGTTAAAGTCGAGACTGTGGGGTTGTCATCACTATTATTGATCACAGAGGCAGTACTGTGCATAGGAATTGATGCCGGGGAGATCACCTGATGGATCTCACTACCCGACGATGGAGAATTCGTCACAGTATCCTTAGGAGGTTTGCCAAGGTCTGTGGGTGCCATGCCTGAGTGGGGAACTCCGGCACTGTTGGCAGCAGGGGAAGGGTCCTTGAGGCAGTCCAATTTCTCGCAGGGGTCGGCGTCGGAGGGGGCAATTTTAGATTCCATAGGACGAATATTTCTAAATTCATCTGAGTCAGATTCCAAACCCACCATGGAGCCACAATTAGAGGACGGGACGACCGCCCTAGGAATTCTTGCAGATATACACCCCGACTAATACACCTTAAGGGCCGTCGATCCGTCGATCGCCGACCCAGCACAAGGGTTAGGGTTTGGCATAAAAGTTTCCCCTCGCTCCAACACGTCGGGTACCACAGTTCGACGGGTGTAGGGATTGCCGACCCACAACACCCTCCAACGAAACCAAGAGTGAGTACGGTCGTTTACCTCATGACAGTCACGGTGCTCCCAAAGGAGGGGGCAGCGGGAAGAAGGGAAAAACGGAAAACAGAAAGGATGAGAAATGATAGGGCCCACTACAATTAGTTGGGGGCGGCAGGAAGGGTGGGCATGCGGGCATGCACTCCCCTCCTGCCGCCTCCGTCAGCCCCCGCACGTGTTCAAAAGTGAAACCAACGAAGCAGGCAGAGCGGGGGTAGATTGAGTCATATTGCATTATAATTGTAGATGTAAATTCATATTACTATACATTACAGTATAGGTGAAACGGACCAATATAGGCTAAGGTCGGACGTTGTTATTGTTGTGTCGGAGACTCACGCAGCCAGGACGCTTGGCGTGTGTGATAGAATTTGCCGGCGCTACTGACTGGAAACGGAGACTGGAGATTGGAGAATGACGAGAATTTGGCCCAGTGTGATGCCCGCTTTAGCAAGACTGGTAATATGGTCCTTCCAACTGAGAGCAGAAGAAAAAGAGACACCAAGAATATTGAGAGAAGATGAAGGATTGATTTTTGTATTGTTGAAGAATAAGGGATAGTCCGCAGGGAGTTCCTTACGGGTAGATAG
>JAGKTK010021412.1:0-19247 GCA_018397895.1 Paralithodes camtschaticus | reverse complement strand
TGAGGGCTGGTCCTATCCAGAGTGAGGTTTGGCATCCTCTACCCAACCTTAGGCGTTTCTGTTTGTCTCTTTTCCTGTACTACTTTTCCTTCTAGGTGCTGGTGAGATCACCCGATTGGGTGGCACTGCAAGGTGGGCTGCGAACGGTGGGGGTATTGGCTCAGGGGTGCAAGCTTGTGGTCTAATGATCCCCTCCCCCGCTGCCCTCTCAGAGACAGATCTCATCTCACCCTAGCCCCTTCGGGGCCCTGAGCATCTGGATGCCTTCGGTCTACCAGACTCGGGACTGTTCGGCCAGGCAGTCTGGGGAACACAACAACAACAGCACACCATCACCACCACCACCACACCACCACCACCACCACCACCACCACCACAACAACACCACCACCACCACCACCACCACAACACCACCACCACCACCACCACAACACACCACCACCTCCACAAGAAAAATATGCCACCATTCCAACAGTAATGTAATATTTTTACATGCAGATTTGGAGACAATTTGGGTCAGGAGAGTCATCCTTGAAAAAATATACAGTATATACTACTGCATCAAGGCACGTTCAGCCTTTTAAATGTGCAAACTCTAGTGCTTGAGAGCAGTGACGAGATGGGTTGGGTGTGAGAGGGATCTGACTTGTGTGGGCCAATCGGCTTTCTGCAGACTCCCATTTTCCTATGTTCTAAAGTTGTTCTACTTCCTGGAGAATTTTAATGGCGTATATACAGGCTGAGCTATGTTATCATGGGTACAGTAAATTTGTTCCTGGAATAGCACGACCTAAAGGACTACAATACCATATAGACCAGTCAAAGTAGGGCTGGACTTAGAACAAATTGCAATAGAAGGTTTTTTGGCTTTAACTTGTTTATTAGGTCCCTCTGATGAACATATAAAAAGTCTCCAACTTTTGGACACCGGGAAAGTGGTTAATTTGCATAAATTCAAGATGGCCGCCGTCCAAAGCTTCAATTTACAGATAACTTTTTTCTGGTTGCTCCTAGACCCTATAAATGTATTACAAACAACGTTTTTTGGCTTTAACTTGTTTATTAGGTCCCTCTGATGAACATATAAAAAGTCTCCAACTTTTGGACACCTGGAAAGTGGTTAATTTACAGCCAAAAAACCTTCTATTGCAATTTGTTCTAGGTCAAGCCCTACCTTTACTGCACATTATTGTCTATTACATTTTGCCTAGGCCTATACTAATCCCATCATCTTGTTTCTTGTTTCAACAGATTGGTGCGACATCTACCGAAGCCATGGAAGAAGAGGTGGTGCATAATCCCTGCGGCATTTGCTCAAACACGTTAGACGAAGGAGAAACAGTCAAGCTGAGGGCGAAGGGAGCAGATACTATCAACAAGGCCAGTACTGAACGTGGAACGCCATCAATTACCGTGTCCGAGGGCCAAACGGTGCACATTGATTGCCGAAAGAAGCATGTCAATACGAAGCCAAATAGAATTCCTGGGAAGCAGAAGAAACGTCCTGAAAAACCTGCTCTTCGTTCTCAGACACCAGACTTTTGTTTTACAGAGAACTGCTTTTTTTGTGGTACAAAAATCTATTTGGACACAAAGCATGATTCAGAAGAAGTGTATCCAGTACGCACCTTCAACTTTCAAAGGACAATACTTTCTGCACTTCTTGGTTGACACAGCCTTGAGTTCGATTGTGTTAGGCAGGGCATACGGTGTCAACCTCTCAATGGTAGATGAGGAAAGTGACGCATGCAAGGACTTCCAGGAGGCTGCAGATCTTTTGGATAAGCTGTTGCGTGAAGACGTTTCACCGGATGAAGTCTGCAGTAAAGACGTTTTCAACAGAATTTCTGAAAAACTTAAAGCTGAGAAGAGCTCCTTAGCAGAGCATAAGATGGGAAAGCTATGGATTCAATACATGGACATGATTGACCTGCTGCGTCGCTTCCTGAGGGCACTGAGAATGGGCGATTTCCTACTGTACCTCGGAACATTCCAGGAGATGTTGCCGTACTTTGCAGCGTGTGGTCATAACAATTATGCCAAGTCAGCCCATGTGTACATTCAAGACATGATTGAACTTCAGCAGCTCAACCCAGACATGTTCTGTCAATTGAACTCCGGTCTATTTGTGATCCGCCGAAGTGATCGGCTGTGGGCAGGACTGCCAAGCGACTTGGTTATAGAGCAGGTTTTGATGCGCTCTTTGAAAACGAATGGTGGATTGACACGTGGTAGGGGCATGGAGGAAACGCAACGCCTGCGCTGGTTACTTGCTATGCCAGCCTGCGCTGAGGTGAGTGAAGTTATGCAAGAACTGACAGGGAAGCATTTCCACACCTCTGAGCAGCACAAAGAAATGACTGAAGCAAGGCGTGAACGAGATAGGAAGGACACAGAGAAGGTTCTCGCATTCTTCAAGGATTATGATCCATTTCAAGAATCAAATGAACTCAGGAATATTGCCAACGGTGTGACAGGACCAGCCTCGGCCAATCCTCATTTACTGTATGAGGTTGGTATGAACATTGTGCAGAAGATGGAAGGTAGCAATGCTTTTGACTTTTCATTTAGGAAGAAAGATTAAGTTGAGTCGTTGGGTGCAAAGGTTACAATCAGTGCTGAAAAAGTACCAATCGACCCACAGCTCCTTTTCCAGAGGCTCCTCATCTTTGCTAATAACAGGGACTTAGGTGTTGAAGAGGTCTTTGCGTATGAGTCGTCTAGCTACCCTACTGCTCTGTTCGATAAGTGGGGGAGGCTCAGGGAAGCCAATAAACCACAGCTAGGAGATGAGATAGCTGCTGTTGTTCCCAAGTCGTCATTGGAATCATTTGAGGAAGAAAGGACTGTGACCCATGTTCTGGATGGTGGTTCCTTATTGCAAAGGATTCCATGGAAGAAGGGTGACACATTTGAGGACATTGCAAGCATGTACATGAAGCATGTTTCCAAAAACTTTCTCAACCCGGTGGTTGTATTCGACGGTTATAAATCAGGACCTACTACCAAGGACATGACACACAATCGACGATCAAAAGGAGTCTTTGGTCAAAAGGTGATGTTCACTCCAACCATGCCCCTTCGGTCAAAAAAGGAAAACTTCTTGTCAAACTCGGACAATAAGCAAAACTTCATTGACTTATTGTGTGAAACATTCAAGGCAAATGGAATTGACTGTGTCAATGCGCCAGCAGATGCAGATGTCATGATTGTGAAGAAGGGAATTGAGCATGCAAGGGAAACCGTGACATATGTGATAGGTGAGGACACAGACTTGTTGGTGCTGTTGTGTCATTATGCGGAACGAGGGATGAATGATTTGTACTTCAAGTCGAGCAAGGAAGGTGGGAAATGTTGGCATATTAACTCAGTAGCAGAAGCTCTCGGTGAAAGCATCTGTCGTGTCCTGCCAGATGTCCATGCACTCTGTGGATGTGACACAACCTCACGACTGTATGGTATTGGTAAAGGGGCTGCCTTGAGGAAAGTGAGGGAAGACAACGGTTTCTTGAAATGTATAGAAGCATTCTGTTGCCAAAGTGGAAGTAAAGATGCGATATCATCAGCTGGTGAAAAGGCCTTGGTTTATTTGTACGGGGGAAAAGGAAATGACACCCTTGACGGACTGCGAAAGACAAAGTTTTGCAACAAGGTGGCAAAAAGTTCAACTACCGTTGAAGTTCACAGCCTTCCCCCAACAACCGATGCAGCCAAATACCACTCGTTCCGAGTTTATTGTCAGGTCCAGGAATGGATGGGGAACTGTGTGGACCCCGAGAAATGGGGCTGGTGTCTGCGGAAGGGACAGCTTGAACCGAAGACGATGGATTCGCCAGTGGCTCCTGATTCACTACTGAAATTGGTCAGATGTCAGTGTAAGGGCAACTGTGACACTCAACGCTGTAGTTGCAAACGGAATGAGCTTGAATGTTCCAGTGCATGTGGTCAATGTAAAGGACTCTGTCAAAATAGCAACTTTGATGCAAGCACCGATGATCCAAGTGAATACGAACTCCTATCATGAATTACATAATTGGCTCTGAATGACGTCATACTACGTCATGTTTTTTTTTTTTTTTTTTTTTTATAAAAAAGAGGGACAACAGGTCAAAAAACCCATACAAGCACAAAGTGCCTGTGTCACCCCTTGTGAAAGAGACAGTTCAGCCTGTCTGTAAGGTTTTTCGGCTGTAAATTAACCACTTTCCAGGTGTCCAAAAGTTGGAGACTTTTTATATGTTCATCAGAGGGACCTAATAAACAAGTTAAAGCCAAAAAACCTTCTATTGCAATTTGTTCTAGGTCCAGTTAAATGATTGCTAGATTTACTGGACTAATAGGCCCTTACCCCAAGGAAGCAATATCAACATCACTTCACCAACCTAGCCTGTTAATAGCACAAAGCAAAGCACTCTATACCAAAGGTGTCAAACCGGAACAAATCTGTATAAAGATTTGAATGAATAGAAGAAGGAATACAAGAAAATGGACGCAAAATAAAATTGTTTGTGCCATGGTATCACTTCCAAAGGCATAATTGGAACTATGAACCAGAATCCTATCCTTACAAAGATAATAACAATGGACTCGGCTTTCGATTGACACCCTGAAGTCTCTACCCTGATCACCACGACAGACATGAGCCCCAACGGTCCAACCCCTTAACCCGACAGACACGAGCCCGAACCCATTAACACGAGAGAAGAAGGCGGTGCGTGAGGGTGCGTGGTGGCGTGTGTATGCCCCGGCCCTCATATGTCTGGGTGTGATGTGTGCCACTACCGGGTACCTGGCTTACCTGTCCTATATGTACACCCACCCTCCACCGCCAGGCATCATCATCATTCCTTCAAACTGGTCACTCAAGGCTGATCATAATTGTAAGTTGGGTGTGTTGGTGGTATAATGGTTTAGGTGCTTATGTTCTGGGTGTGGTGTCCCGAGTTAGAATCCCGGGAGGATCATATGCTTTCATTAATTTATTCAAGTACATTGGGTTATTTATGGAGGATTAATGTTAAGAATGGGATGCTCCTTATTTATAATATCAAATAAAGTACAGTATAGAGTGATGAATGATCAGCATTGGCTGTGACAGATGAGGTAAAGACACAAATGCAGAGTAAGACCCAAGTTTATTCCACATTTCGCCAGACACAGCTTCTTCAGGAATAACGTTATTCCTCAAGAAGTCGTGTCTGGCCAAACGTTGAATAAATGTGGGTCCTACTCTGCATGTGTGTCCTTACATCAAAGTATAGAGTGCAGTACATAATTGATATATTGTTGTACTGTAATTTGTCTATCTATTATATCATCTTCTTCATCAAATCTGACGCCCCACTTCCAGAGGAAGAACCCCAAAAGGTATGGCCATGGCAGAATCTGCCTCCAGGCTCCCAGACATGCCCCGACTGACCCACTCCACAGTGCCATTTCCACTAAGTGGATTATGACCCTTAGCACGGAAGGAGCAGACCCAGAGCAGTCCCTCACTCGGATGGCAATTCCACCACTGTTTTGCTATTTTATTTACCCCAGTGGGGCCCTGGCTGGAAGCATACCAAGCACAGGAATTTTCTGAAGATAGGAACCAGTGGTCCACTGCTCCAGAAGCTGATTGCACCACTCTACTTTTTGGATAACTATCATGTCGTACACCTTCGGATACATATTGGCATCGATGTCGACCCTTAGAAGACATATTGTACAGTCGCGCTAATAAGTGATGTCTCGGCACCAAGTATGTTTTGATCAATAATTGGTATCAGCAATATCTAAGCTTCATTTCTTCATATCAAGTGAAATATGCAAACATGTTCCTACACTTACCCACCCTATTCCACATCTGACAGACATTAATACAGCACAGAGCCAGCCAAACATAATGACAGCTGGGACATGACTTATTAGCGCGACCTTACCAATACTTTTTTCAGTAATTCTTGAAGGTTTTACATGCTTTTAGCTTTGTATTATGGGCTACTTTTTTTGTATATAATGGTGTCATGTGTTATTATATAAACATAATTACATAGAAGAAGGGAAGAATATGCTACCAAGTTAATGTGAATGAAGTATAGTATTGACACTACTCTTCTAAAATATTCCTTTGCATTTTCAGTGATCATGGCGGTGGGAGGGACGATGCCGGGTGGTGTGTACTCAGACTTAATGAAGGCCGGAGTACCTGGACCAGTTCGACTACTACTACCGCTTCAACGACCTCGACTATCATTGGGTCTCAAAGATGAACTGGACTTACTCTACCCAACAAACTGGTCAGTACTTTGTGTCTTGCCTTCTGTCTTACTATCTTTTATATCAGGTCAGGTCAGGTGAAGGTATTGAGGGATAAGCCTTTACAACGGCACCTTGTACCTACTTTCTACTTTTCCTACTTATTTGAAGAGTGTAGAGAGGGGAGAAGGGGTGTTGGAGAGAGAGGAAGCTGTTGTAGTGGCTTTGTTATGTGTGTTATTAGTCTGTATGCGTCGTCGCTTGTTTTATAACTTGTATCTAAAAAGATAGTGCTAAAAAGATACATAGAGGGCTTCTGAACTGGACGGACCCAATGTCAATCCTGTAAGTCCTTAAATATACTGGCACGGGTTGTCCTCACCGGAGACACATCCGCTTGGGAGCGTTTTGTGTATGGCCACCCTCCTAAAGGGGACTAAGGTGTCCGGCAATAGATAGAGAGGGCATGCGGAGATAAATGGATGAACAAAATTAGGTGAAAAAAAGGTCTGTGATTGTGGAGGGAGCTGCACCAAGGGGTAGACCGAGGAAGACCTGAGATCGAACTATACGTGCCGATCTCAAATCCAAAAACTTGACAAGTGAAGCAGCCCTTAACATGGTTGCCTGGAATGCCGTTATTAGGACAAGAGACTGAAACTGCACGTATGTGTGGAGCACTCAATCATAAAATGTTATGTATGTATGTATGTATTGAGTTTTTACTAGTGCTAGTGAATTTATGTGGAATTAAGTGGCCCTTGGGCAAGCAAATATATTGAATACTGTACAATATTTATATTTCCCCAGCCGACGCCTCACTGTTGAACTACACCCGAGTGGCGTTGATCTTTGAGGGTTTGGACACGGTGGCAGAAGTACAGGTCAATGCTCAGACGGTGGGACGCTCCGACAACATGTTCGTCAGATATGTCTTTGATGTCAAGAACCAACTGCAGGTTAGTTGGTTTTATTTATGTTGTCAACACATGGTGATTCTATTTAGTTACAGTATATCAGTTTGTTAATGTTGCTAACGTTAATATTGATAACTAAAGAAACATGTGAGATTGGGACATCTTTCACGATAGAAAGCTTTAAGATAAAATTAGATGGGCATATTGAGGAGATGGGTTGGGTGTGAGGGGGATCTGCCGGATGTAGGCCAATCGGCGCTCTGCAGACCCCCGTTTTCTTGTGTTGACCTCTGACTGTTTTGGTGAGGTCGGTCCTCATGGTGTTAGTGAGCTGTGCCTATAATTAGGCCTTATCATTGGGGTTGGGTGTGAGAGGGATCTGCCTTGTGTGGCCCAATCGGCTTTCTGCAGACTCGCATTTTCTTATGTTCTTACATTCTGCCCCCGAGGAAGGTACCAGCAACACCCTGGACGTAAAGTTTGAGTCCCCGTCAACTACTCCGCTCGGGAATACGAGGCCCAGGCGGCGGACTATGTGGTGCCGCCCAAGTGTGTCGACCCGGCCTTCAAGGGGGAGTGTCACGCCAACCACATACGCAAGATGCAGGCCTCATTCAGCTGGGACTGGGGGCCGGCCTTTCCCAATATTGGCATTTGGTCAGTTCACTTCTTTGGGATATGTACACTTGGTCAAAAAAGTATCTGCACCCCTACCCTGATAATCTGGTGTGTACAGCTTGGTAGGGTTGGTATCTCTCCCTGCAACCATATCCATCTATACTACTACCTACCTATACAGTGGTCCCCGCAAGGGTGCGGTTACCTTAGTCCGAGACATGCGCGCACCCTTGGAAAACGCACCCTTGGAGCTTAAGAACCTATGGGAAATTCACTATGTAGTCCGGGCACTCTTCAAACTTACCCTTTTTTCGCCCAATAACCCCTGAAAAACATGAACTAAGGAAATAATACCTGTACAGTATAGAAATATACATGTCTAGTAACTGTTTTTTCTGTTCTAAATCAAGAACTTTCACTTTTGTTTTGGTGGGTAACACGATCGCCCTGGGCGGTGGGTTAGGGGCAGCAGGTGGCTGGGGTGGTGGAGGGGCTGGAGGGTCCATTGTTCACAAAGAATGCGGTAACAAATTGCAAGGCTGCGTTAGGGTACGCTTACACACGAGTCACTGAGTCATCCCGCGCGCTCTGACGTCACAAACATGGCCGCCCGACAAATGCGCATCAAGTTCCGCACGCTTCGGCCACCGCACGCTTTGCTTTTTTCGCACCTTGGATTATAAGCACCACACGGACATCTGCCGCACGGTTGGAGAATCGCACCCTTTTGGTGCGCACCCTTGCGGGGTCTACTGTACTACCTAAGACCTACAACCTACAATTAACCTATACTGTACTACCAAGGTGTACACACCATATTATCAGGGTAGGGGTGCAGATACTTTTTTGACCAAGTGTACATGCTTAGATTAATATGCAGTATTCAAAAATGCATAATATATCGTAGGCTTGTGCATAAACCTTTAACTGTCTTGATAGCGTAAAGAAGTGGGTGAGGAGAGCGGGAGGGAGGCGAGAGGAGGGTGGAATGGTGAGGAGGGTGGAGAGGTTGCAGGAGGAGGAAGTCAGGGAGGAGTACAGGAGAGCAGTGGAAAGACGACTAGGTGGGTTCGACCTGGAAGTTATGGAGGAACTGGAGGAGATGAGCAAGGTGTTTAAGGATGAGATCTGTGCAGCATGTGAGGAGGTGTGTGGAGTGAGCAGAAGAGGGAGGGGAGTGAAAGGTACAGCATGGTGGACAGAAGAGGTAAGAATAGCTGTGGAAGAAAAGAAGAAAGCATATAGAGAGTGGTTGGGTAGTAGAGGGAATGAAGATTCCGAGAGACAGAAACGAGCGAGGTACGTGGAGAGTAAGAGGGTGGTGAAGAGAGTAGTGAAGGAAAGTAAGAGAAGAGTAGATGAGGAATTTGGAAGGAATCTGAGTGTAAAATGGAGGGAGAGTAAGAAACTGTTCTGGAAAGAAGTCAAGAAAGTTAGGGAAGGTAGCAAGGGAAACAGTAAGGGTGTGAAAGATAAGAATGGGAGAATGCTAGCCGAGAAGCAAGAGAGAGTCGAAAGATGGAGGGAGTACTTCAGTGAGTTGCTAAATGAAAGGAATGAAGAGCCAGCAAACATAGCTGGATATGGTATGGGAGGGAGAAGAAGAGAAGTAGTGGAGGAGGAGGTGGGGATCAGGAGGTCAGAAGTGTGGGAAGCCATGAAAAGAGTGAAGTTGGGGAAAGCACCAGGAACAGATGGAGTGTGTGGGGAAATGTTGAGGTATGGTGGTGAGATAGTGATAGAATGGGTATGGAAAATGTGCAAACTAGCATGGGAGAAGGGGAGTGCACCCGATGACTGGAAGACTGGCATAATAGTCCCCCTATATAAGGGCAAAGGGGAAAGAGGAGTGTGTGGTAACCACCGAGGAATATGTCTTCTAAGCGTAGTAGGGAAGGTATACAGTAGGGTAGTGATTGAGAGAGTGAGAGTGAGAACGGAGAAATGGATAGGCGACGAGCAGGGAGGTTTTAGGAAGGGAAGAGGATGTGTAGATCAGATTTTTACCCTGAATTGTGTTGTGGAGAAGTATGTGGAGAAGAAACAAAAGGTGTATGTTGCCTTTATGGACTTGGAGAAGGCCTATGACAGAGTGGATAGAGAAGGTTTGTGGAAAGTACTTAGAATATACGGAGTAGAGGGCAAGTTGCTGAAAGCAGTGAAGAGCATGTATGAGGGTGCAAAGGCGGCAGTACGTGTGGAGAGTGAGCAGAGCGAGTTCTTTGACCTGAATGTTGGTTTGAAACAGGGGTGTGTGATGTCCCCGTGGTTGTTTACTGTATATATGGATGGAGTTATGAAAGAAATACTATCAAGAGCAGTGGATGTTGGTGTATCGCTGAAAAGGGAGGGAATTGAGTGGAAGCTACCTATACTGCTGTTTGCGGATGATACAGTTCTGATGAGTGATAATGAATGGGAGTTGCAGGGTCTGGTAAATGAGTTTGGAACAGTGTGCGAAAAACGGAATTTGAAGGTAAATATGGGGAAGAGCAAGGTTATGGTCTTCGAAAGGGGTGAAGTCACAGAGTGTGAGGTGAAGCTGAACGGTCAGGCTATGGAGATCGTCAACTCTTTTAAGTATCTGGGCAGTGTGTTGAGTAAAGATGGGACTATGGATGAAGAGGTGCGGGAGAGGGTACAACAGGGGAAGAGGGTTGTAGGAACGCTAAAAGCAGTAACAAGAAATAGGGTGGTCAGTATGGAAGTGAAGAAGTCCTTGCATGACAGTGTGGTAATCCCGACACTGACTTACGGAAGCGAAGCATGGACGTTGGTTGAGAGACTCAGACCAAGAGTGAGAGCAGTGGAAATTAATTACTTAAGGAGTGCGTGCGGAGTTACATGGAGGGATAGACAGACTAATGAGGAAGTAAGAAGGAGGTGTGGTGTGGAGGTAGATGTGCTGGAAAGTGTGAAAAGGAACAACTTGAGATGGAAAGCGAGAGAATGACTAAGAGGGTGTACGAGAGCGAGGTAGAGGGGGAGAGGTAGACCGAATATGAGGTGGAAGGATGGAGTGAGGAACTACATGAACGAAGGCGGTGCTGGTTGGGGGGAGGGGCGTCGACTGACTGGGGACAGAGGTGCATGGGGGCGGTTCGTTCGTGGCCACCCCTTCGGGGATCACGGCGTCAGGCAATAGATAGATAGATAGAATACGATAATTCTGCATTTAGAATATGGCAACACTGCGTCCGCCGCCGCACTCATGTTATTGTTGTAAACCTCTCGGCCCTCCCACTGCCACTCGGTGGCGGAGTAGGGTATGTCTCATAATACTGTGTTTTTTGCACTGTTACCCAATCAGCGGGGGTGTGGGGGCGGCAGCCCCCACCCATAATACTAGGATAGGTTAGGTAAGGTTGTTAGGTTAGGCTAATGTCTTTGTTACGCTTTTAACCCCTCATTTTCCCTGAACTTCATAGCCCTCCCCACTATCGGGCGGCGTGTCTTAAGATCGTTGTATAATAGGGAAAACGGTTTCTCCGAGGGTTGTAATTATTTCCAAACACTATATATTGATGAAAACTAACAGGGAAAAATAAACAAATCCATGGGAAAATTGGTGACAGAAAAATTGAGTTTTTCCCATAATTACACTATACAAAAAATATCGCTTAGGCCTAGTATCTTAATTTTGTATTGGAATACAAAATATAAATATAGCCTATTTACTAAGAAAGTTAAAACAAAACATTATTCAGAATAAAAGGTGTGGAAGAACTGAATGCATAATCGTATTTTGGATGGTGAACTAAAAAGCCTGCTTACCGGTACCGGTCCATATTTTAAAAGTCAGCAGTATTGGTAGGGAACACTGCTGTAAGACAAGTGACAAAAGCTGGAGTTTATAGGCCTATCCTATTGTAGTTGTTGTTCCCTAAGCTGCTGCGAACTGTCTCATTGCAGTTAAACGAATCTGCTGCGAACCGTCTCATTCCAGGGTGTCAAAGCATATAACTCTGAGTTGAGTAGCACTATTTTCCTGAATCCAGTAGCATTAATGCGCGGACGAATGGCGAGCGCCTAGGCTAAATATGCAGATTTCAAATTTATCGAAGAATAGGTCTAGATGGGATGGTGGCCATTTAGGCAATTGGCTGCCATGATGGTGCCATCTTGCCGGCTGTGGAACCAAAATGGCAATAATACCGTACTTTGAAACTGTCAGTCAGGCCTAATTATATTTTGTGTTAATACTATTCAGTCTTTTCAGATAATCGGTACGATTTTAGTTACTGGAAACCTATTTGACAGGTACCGCCAACGATTTAATACATATTTTTTTTCGGTTTCCACGCATCCAACACCAAGCTACACCCTTTTCTGGTGTACGAAACACTAAGAAAGCAATGGGGACACTTTAATAATGATAATAGGCTAGGAGACGAAATATAAAGACAACTCGGTTACGTTCGTGGAAGTACGGTAGCGTCGCTTTGTTTACTTTACGCTCGGAGTGACTTCCCGGTCCTGCCTTGGCGGTCGACAAAAAATGGCTAAGCTTATAACCAGTTGTTGGGTCAATTTTTTGATAAAAACTTGTGTTATAGGGCATGGGATACAGGACAGGGTTGAGGGGGGGGTCTATCGATGCATTCGGAGCCACAAAATCCCATGGAGGGAGAGGGGGTACCAGAGGTGTTGCGTGGCTGTTTCTGAAGATGAAAGTGTGGCGCTGGATGAGAGGGCCTATCCTTTCCCGAAATGGCACTTTGCACGCCCTAGGGGCATCTGGGTAGAGTGGGACATCACGTAGGTTGGCTGAGAACGGGTGAGATGTCGGTGCGCTATAGGTGACAGCAAAGTAAGATGTACATAAAATATCACGTCGGACAGACAGGGGCAGGAGATTGCTCTCACTGCAAAGCCCAGCGATTGGAGAGGAATGTAGGGCACCCGTCATCAGTCTCATGGCAGAGTTTTGCACCACTTCTAGTTTCTTGAGAGTCGTTGGTGATGCTGAGGCAAAAGCTTGGGAACAATAATCCAGCTTACTACGGATGTATGAAGTGTAGAAGATGCGGAGAGTAGATGGATGTGCACCCCACGTTGTACCAGTAAGAGCCTTCATGATGTTCAGGCGCTGTCGTGAGGAGTCCACTTAGATAAAGACAACGGAATAATAACGAGTCCGAACTTTCCGACCTCAGATCAGATCAGATGTTGTTCGGGAAGTAATGCCTTAACAACGGCACTTCCCTGAGAGGTTCTTGTAATTTTCCTTTGTGACGTGCTCTGTTACATTATATTGTATTTCTTTTTCTTTTTTCTATATGTTGCATTATAATCTATTTCTTCTTATTCCAGCTCCTTCATTTTCTTGGTTCTTGTTCTCCACATACCATATAACATCTTCTTCACTCGTTCCTGGTTATCTTCTTTGAACAGTAGATTTCCTATCACTTGGTTTTCCTCCTCAACGTAAGGTTGTTGTAGCGCTGTTTCCTTTACTCTCTCCTCTATATATATAGGGCACCATAAAATAAAGTGTTTGATGTCCTCTATCTCAGCATTACATAGTAAGCATTTTATATCTCCTCCTACATGCCTGTTCCTGTCTCTTAAATTTAAATTATTCGTTCTACACCTATATAATATGACTGAAGCTTCTGTATTATCATAAAGTTCTTCTTCTCCCTTTATTTCCGATTTAAAGGCCCTGTATATTTCTAAACTGCTTTTCTCCCCTAGCTCTTCCTGCCATTTCCTTGTATCCCAATTTTTAACTTTCTTCTTAATTTCTTCCTTCAGTATACTCGCTAAATCTGTTTCTCCTAAATTTAAAATGTTTATATATTTTCTAATTTCCATTGTCCATGGATCTTTTTTGTTGTTTAATTTTTCTTCTGTTATTCTTCTAAGTAAATCATTACTGTCTTCTCCTCTTAAATATTTTAAATATTTTATACTTCCTTCCATAATTCTTGCTTCCATTGTGGATGCTCCTATCTCCCCTCTCAGGGTCACTTTTTGTGCATATCTCGGTGCCCCTAATATTTGTCTAAATACCCTATTTTAAATATTTTGTAACTTGTTTATTTCTGTTTTTGTAAATCCTATTATGCTTGAGCCATACAGGACCGACGGGAGCACCACACTCTTCCAGTATGTTTTACCAATTAGAATTTTGTTGCAGCTTTGTGCTATTACCGGATAGGTCATATTAGCCATTCTATTCGCTTTTCCTATTGCCTCAGATTTCTGGTCTTTGAAACAATTTCTAGTATCATTTACTTTTATTCCTAAATACTTAATCTGCTTAACTACTTCTATTTCTTTGATATTGTTTGGTTTCTCCTTCATATTAAATATTAATATAGGACTTTTATTTTGATTTATGTTTAGCCCACATTCATTTCCTATTTTAATTAGATCTTCTATTGCTTTTTCAGCCTCTTTTATTGTTATGTGCCATAAGTAGACCATCGTCAGCATAGAATAGCGCCTTTATTTTAAAAAACTCATCTGTGAATCCTCCTTCTTTTTCCAAGTTTTTTATAATTTCATAAGTTAAAAGTTTAAAAAGTGTGGTCGATCCCGTGCAACCCTGTCTAATGCCACTAGTGACTTGAATCTGTGTTTCATTTTTATAGCCTTTATTTATAATTGTGCTGTCATCAATATAAACTTTACTTATTACATTAATTATATCTGAATTTATATTATAGTCCTTTAACACTTCAATCATCTTCTCTCTTCTTACTGAATCGTACGCTTTAGAAAAATCAATAGAGATGACAATTAGTGGTTTCTTTAGTTCAAAAGCTCTCTGTATACAGTACTTCAAGATAAAGAGATTATTTTCTATTCTGCCTTTACTTGTGAATCCACTTTGAGTCTCTCTAACCTCTTTATTATATGTTACATGTTCTTCTATTTTATTTTTAATTGCAGTTGTCATAAATAATTTATATGATACATCTGTAAGTGCCAATGGTCTTGATTCATTCACCTTTGGTTTACTTATTTTTGGTATCATCACGGTCTTTGATTTTTTCCAAACTTCTGGTATTATGCTAGTATCTAAGATTCTATTAAAGCAGCTTGTCAGTTTCTTTAAACATATATCACTTTGAATAATAGCTTTATAAAACTCAGGTTTTAATGAATCCAACCCAGCTGCTTTCCTATTTTTTAACTTCTTCAAACTCTTTTTAACTTCTCCTATAGTTATTTTGGGTCTATCCATATATTTAATATAATTATCAATATTAAAAGCCATATCTATGTGCTCCGTTAACTCTTCTGTTACTGTTACTGTATGGATACCGGTACTATAGTTATGGTCTTCAACTACTGGTACTCCTATTCTTATTTTCCTTACTTCCCCCCCTTGTCTGTCTTGCATTTCTCTCTCCCTATCTTCTCTATATTGATTCTGAATATCTTGATTCCATACTTCGTCAATCTTATTCTCATGCATTTTATATATATTGCTCCAGAAATTCTTTAACTCCTCAGCTGTTTCTACATCTGTTAATTGCCTCCCTTGATCATTATAAATTTGTAATTCATTCTTCTGGCTTACATTTTTATTTCTTAGTTTATTTATATGTGTCCACATCTTTTTACTTGTATCCCCACTATCTTTTATTTCTTTAGTTAGTTTTTTCTCATGTGCATAGACAGCTTCCCTAACTTCCTTTTGTACTTTACCTTTTTGTTTTATATACAAAGTTTTATATCTTTCTTCTTCGTCTCTGTCTTTTGCGTTCCTCCTTCTTCTGTTATACTGTCTCCTCTTTTTAATTCCTTGTCTTATACTGTCATTTATCCATGGTGCCTCTTTTTTAGTTTTATCCTTCCCTATTCTTCTTCTGTATGTAGTTTTAAGTTTATCATCTGCTACCTCCTTCATAGTTTGGTTGAATATTTGTATATCATTGCTTTCACTCTTTAACAGTCGTCTTTCCAGTTCTGTTATATATTTTGACAAAGCCTCCTTATCTGTTTTGTAATATTCTCTTGTTTCCCACTTCTTCCTGTTAAAACCTTTGCCTTTACCTGTACTCCCTTTGCAGTCAAAATCTACCTGTATCATATTGTGATCTGTCAAATCAAACATTTCCTGTTTCTCATCTATTTTCATTTTTCGGAAGTCAACATAAATTTTATTTGAAATGAAAACATAATCTATTGTACTGTATTGTTCATTTCGGTCAATATACAGGAGGCGCTACAATATTGGTAAAAAATTAAGCTCAATAGCATGTGATTAAGCGATTTTTCTCCAAATTGTTGATGTAGGTGTCATTCCCGGGAAACTAACATAATACATATTATATGGATATTTACGATTTAAGGGTTTGTTTACACTTCTTTTTCGTCTTCATCTGGGAGACTTCTTTTTTGTGACTGTCAGTCAACAACTGAGACATCTGGTGGCGAATGCAATGAACTATACTGGTGGCGTCGTAGCCAAAGTAATCACCCTACCTAATTCATGCCAAGAGTACTCGAGTTCACTGACACGTGATGTCTATCGACCAATCAGGTGATGCCATGATTTGGAAAACAGGTGGCCCAGGATATAAGCTGTCAGTTTGACTCTGGCCAGCTTGTGTAGAGGGTGTGAGCCGATCAAAGCTTTTTCCACCGTCTTTAAAAACACTGAGGCTGCTTAAGACCTTTTCGCCTTCCAATAAGTGTAAACTCTCCAAAGTGCAATAACCAGTGTTCCAAATACAGCTGACGAGGACAGCTGGTTTTGAAATGCACATACACTTGTTTTACATGGAAAAATTCGAAACAAAAATCCACCAGCTGTTGACCAAGATGAGTGGTGATCGAGCCTCCAGCGGCCAGCCAGGCAGCCCAGTACCTCCTCTGTTCATTAAGGTTAGTTGGTTGGTTGGGACAACATAAAGGAGCCGGACCACAGCTAGCTAGGGAATCTTAATGGGTCATCGCAAAGTAACATAAAGTAAAAGATTTTTTCGCATAGGATTAAACTGGCATGCAAGGGCTAGTTGGTTACCATACTGATGTTTTGGACCGACAGTTAGCCCATCGATCTTTTTAGGCCTAATAGGTCCGGTAGAGCATAGGCTATACATCATTGCTATATATGTCATTAAGAGCTGAAATGTATTATAAGGGAGAACAAAAATAACATAAAATACATAGGCCTACTGTAAAACAACAAGTTTTTCAGCCAGTACCCAACCAGCGGGGGTGTGGGGGCGGCAGCCCCCACCAATAATACTAGGTTAGGTTAGGTAAGGTTGTTAGGTTAGGCTAATGTTAACCCCATTCTTACTAGGTTAGGTTAGGTAAGGTTGTTAGGTTAGGCTAATGTTAACCCCATTCTTACTTCGTTAGGTTAGGGTAATGTTAACCTTATGAAAACCAAAACAAGGATTTTATTAGGGTTACTGTGTAATTTTAACATGAACATTAGTAAAATCCGAGCCTTGGCTCGTGTTTTCGAAATGTCGGGTTATATGGGTATGGAAATTTACAAAACCCGAGCCAACATGTTAATAAGGTTACTGTGTTATTTTCATTTTTAAATTAGTTAAATCCGAGCCAAGTTTCGTCAAAACTTGGCTCGGGTTTTAAAAAAAGTCAGGTTTTATGAGTCTGGAAATTGACAAAACCCGAGCCAATATTTTACCAAGGTTACTGTTTTTTTCATTTTTACATTTGTTAAATCCGAGCCAAGTTTCGTCAAAACTTGGCTCGGGTTTTCAAAAAATCAGGTTTTATGGGTCTGGAAATTGAACAAACCCGAGCCAAATTTGGGTTACAAACGTGTATTATCGTGTTCTATAGTGTTCTATACGCTTTTTACCCCTCAATTTCCCTGATCTTCATAGCCCTCCCCACTATCGGGGGGCGTGTCTTTAGATTGATGGATAATGGGTAAATGCTTAATTCCCATTCAATTTCATCACTAGATTCGACTAAAACACCAAAAACAAAATCACAATTCCAAAAAAAATACCTGAAAAACACGTTGTCGCGTCTCCTGTATATTAACCTTCATTTCTCCTCCATGTCACTTCCCCTTCACATCCTGGGTCATCGTTTAACATGATTAATTTATATTTCTCCATCCACTCAAGTATAATTTGACCATTTCTATTAAGTTTTTGCTTTCCCTTAAACCCGACATGTGCGTTTAAGTCTCCAAGTACAATAATTCTATCCTCTTCTAACTTATCCAAATGATTCTCAATTTCTCTCCTAATTTCAGAGTTTCTTCCCTCATCTTTTACTGATAAATAAACTAGAAATATATGAGTTTCCTTTCCATATATATTACCCTTTACATACAAAAAATCTGTGTTTTTAGATTCTATTTTACTTAAATTTATTTTGTCATTGTCTTCCAATAGTAACATTAACCCTCCTCCTTTTTTGTCTTTTATGTCTCGCATATTTTCATATACGTTAATGTTTTTATCAATAAATATGTTTCTTACCTTTAACTGTGTTTCGGTTAAACAAAACAAAAAAAAATTATT
Source organism: Paralithodes camtschaticus (assembly GCA_018397895.1). NCBI lineage: Eukaryota > Metazoa > Arthropoda > Malacostraca > Decapoda > Lithodidae > Paralithodes > Paralithodes camtschaticus. The sequence goes on along the minus strand of JAGKTK010021412.1, from coordinate 997 downwards.
TAGCATTTGCTTAATTTCTTCATATTTAAGTTTAGTCAGCCCTTGTATATTAATAAGCTTAAACACCAAATTTTCACTATTTGTCATCTCATCTCAATCTGTTGTTTCTTCCTCTACGCTATTTTCTCCATCTCTGTCAGATTCAAGTTGTGTCACTGGCTCTATATCTGATACATTTCCTTCTCCTGTCCCTTCCCGCTCATATCTCTGCCTATGTCTTTCACCTTCTCCTATTTGTACCACCTTTCCTTTCTTAATCATCCATCTACCTCCTTCTTGTCGCCTAGCTCTCATCTCTTGCACCAATTTCTTATTATTTTCCCTCTCCTCTCGGGTCATGTCTAAGGCTAGCCCTATTTTTCGTACTTCTGGATCTGTTACATCTTTTAATTTTTTAGCCTTTGTTATCATGGCCCACTTCATTTTTTCCTCCTCAAATCTTACTAGAACTGGCCTAACCTTCCCTTCTATCTTCTTACCCAGCCTAATCACCTTTGTAACTTTATATTCATCTTCTACTCCTAGGTGCTGTATAAACAATTCATGACATTTCTCTGCATCCTCTGTTTCTCGCTCCTTGCCCGTTTCCTTTACTGATTCCTTGACATTAAATACTACCAAATTATTTTTTCGTCTCTCGGCATCCTCTCTTTCCCTGATCCTTAACATCACCTTCTCCACTGTGTCCTCCACCATCTCCTCTTTTTTCTGTTTCCATTCTACCTCCATTTCCTTCATATTCCTGCTCAGTTTCTTATTATACTCTATCACACATTTCATGTCTATCTTTAGCTGCTCATTCTCCTCATTCAGTCGTTCTATTTCTTTGAACATACTTCCCACCACACCCTTACATGGATCACAGTACCACACACTTTCTCCATTTCCACTGTTTATTTCTCCATAAAACCTGTCACTTACCCTGGTGCATTTTTGTTGGTACCACAAACCACATTTGTCACATTTTACCCAATTTACCATTCTTCCTTCGCCTGTC